>JAYEPQ010000018.1:14704275-14719275 GCA_036321105.1 Dracaena cambodiana
TCATCCATCGGTCAAATCGGATATATAATTATTGGAACAATTATTGGAGACTTAAATGATGGATATGCAAGTATGATAACTTAATTTATTGTTCTATATCTCTATGAATCTAGGAACTTTTTCTTGCATTATATCATTTGGTCTACGTACTGGAACTAATAACGTTCAAAATTATCCAGAATTATACACGAAAGATCATTTTTTGGCTCTCTCTTCAGCCCTATATCTCTTATTCCTAGGAGGTCTTCCTCCACTAGTAGTTTTATCGAAAAACTCCATCTATTCTAGTGTGGATGATGAGCAGGCCTATATTTCTTAGTTTCAATAGGACTCCTTACCAGCATTGTTTAAAAATGATCAAGTTATTAATGACTGGACGAAACTAAGAAATAACTCCTCACGTGCGAAATTATAAAAGATCTCCTTTAAGATTAAATAATTCCATCGAATGGAGTATGACTATATGTGTAATAGCATCCACAATACTAAGAATATCAATGAATCTAATTTTTCGCAATTGCTCAGAATAATCTCTTCTAACTTCTAGACCTATCAAGATCCCTCTTACTAACTAGAATAAAAAATTTGGTAGAGTTGTTCTGCCTAAAATGGGTTGGGGTTATGAACTTATAATCATGGAATCAACTCGATCATCAGATTATAAGTTCATTCCATACCGAACAGGACCGGATTAAGGTTATGAATATTCTTATTATGAGAAGTGGTCATTTGAGCATATGTAAATAAATATTATATTTCCATATGGATCCCTATGTTGTTATATTCTATTTAGGATTAGGAATAGGCGTAATTGGACCTACTTTTGACATATCTACCATTATTTCGGTACCATATTCACTTCTTTGGGATTCTATTGAATCAAAAATAAGTTTCATTGTATAACTATATAAAGTATTCTACAGATAATTCAAATTGAAGCAATTTGATGTCTAACTTGGGCCTATATGATATGACCAATCGATAGAATACTCCAACACTCCATCTATTTTTGTCATGTATTCCATATATCACACTAGATAGATATCATATTCATGAAATACAATTCACTTTCAAGATGCCTTGATGGTGAAATGGTAGACATGCGAGACTCAAAATCTCATGCTAAAGAGCGTGGAGGTTCAAGTCCTCTTCAAGGCATAATATTGAGAATGCTCATTGAATGAGCAATTCAATAACAGTTTTCAGATCTACCAATATTGATATACCGTATATTTTATCTATTGATACGAAGTATTCTGGCGATCTTCACCATCCGAGTCTGAGCTATAGGTGTCAGCGAAAAAAATTCTGGAAAAGCAAAGCAGATCCACGAATTCAGAGACGGAAGCCCGCAACTCATTTGATCCGCGAGTCTAAGAAACTGAGATCCGCAAGTCTAAGAAACTGAGGTTCACGATCCAGACGGCAGAACAGGTTCGCGAATCTAAAGCTGAGATTCACGACACTACTTATAACTTTCAGGTGGGGGTTTAATACAAAGTCACCTGACCCGAACAAGAGAATTGCCACCTCGGATCGTGGGACTAACTGCCAAACGAATGCAGCGGCGTCACTTCGGTCGTGGGAGCAACCGCCTAACGAATATGGCGGCACTTCTCGAGTAGTGGGAGCTAACGGACGAGCAAATATGGCGGGACGTTACTCCAAACCCCCTATAAAAGGCGGGGAGCGAAAGATATACAGAGACACAGACGGACAGAGAGACAGACAGAGACAGAGACGTCTTCTCCCAGAAATTATCCCTAGTAATCAAGAGTAAAGAGCCCCTTTTTCTTTTCCTTTAGCCAACTGAGAGAAATTGTATGGAGTGTCAACAGAGAGCAGGATGAGAGCAGGATCGTCCTCCATAGCTACCTAGAAACCCAGCTTTAAACAAAGAGGAAGTCCATCTTCCTCATCTTCTGTAAACGGGAAACCGTTAGATTGTAATCCTTTATTGAAAGATTGTCAGTAAAGAGAAATTCAATTTTCATGGCGAACAGAATATTGGCGACTCCGCTGGGGATGACCATCACCTCAGGTGATTTGGTGGTGGCTCAATCCGACAACATTCCAGTTGGTAGTATAGTCGACTCACTCACCATTTCCGTAGACCAGCAAAGGTATGAAGAATTTCTTTCTTCAGACTCCAAGAGCCCTACTTCCCTAAAGGGATACCATAAAATCTCCAAGGGATCAATTCCCAAGGAGAAGGCAATAGCCCAGTTAAGGAAATCAACGGACCAAGATAGTCCGAAATCCCCTTCCCTAACAACGGGCTCCCTGCCAATCCCGTCAAAGACTCTTGATCTCTCAAGCAAAGTGGACCAAGGTCCCCGCTTCAACAAGGGGAAACGACCACCACCAGCTCCGCAAAGCTGTCATGCGGGGAAAAAGGTTCCTCTCACTCGTACAATGAGGAGAAACCTGAGGAGAAGCAAAGCGGGTGCCCTTCACGAGAACGCGCAACAAAAGGAAACTGCCAACTCATCTCGGCAGAAACCTACAATCCAAATATGGAAGCCTAAGGGCGAGGTTGGTCAAAATGCAGAAAGATTCACTCACGTTTCCTACAGGAAGCGGAGTGAACCCGTCAAAGTGGTTTATGAACAACGCGGAGCATGTATTCGCGTCCCAAGGGAAAGATCGGAAGAAGATCGCGAACCTCAAATTCGTAAGAGGCACATGCCTATCCGCGAGGCTGAGTCGTCCCTGAAGTTATCTCTCACAAATGAGCCCATCACAAGGGACTCCAGTGCAAGAGATCTTAGGGAACTTCTAAATAGAAAAAGAGAAGAATCCCATGTATCTCAATGCCGCTGTGAATGACTGATCAATGCAGTACTGTTTCACTGTCATTGTTCAACTCATGCCCGATCCTCGGTGTTTTGTCGACTGTCGCCTCTGTCAACATCGTCAAAAAGGAGACGACGCGGTCTCAAATTTTCTGAGCCCGAATATCCCGCGATGACCTCCAACATGATAAACGTTGGAGAAAAGAAAAAGAAAAAGAAGGCGAAGAAAATCTCCGAAGAAGAAGCTTCTGACCCAGAGCTCTCTTCGAGTTCGAAAGATCCATCCAACGAAGAGCGAGGAGTTTTTCGGCACACTCGACTCAAAAGTGCGGTGGCTATCCCTATGAATTATAGACAGATGGCAGGGATCTCATCTGATGAAGAAGATGTAGCCAAGTCTGTTATGGCTGAATCACAGACGTCTTATTCATTCTTAGAAGACTCCGCCTCTGCATATATGACGCAGAACAATATCCCAAAAGAGTTCATGCGAAGAATGGAGGAGCAGGATAGACATATCCAGCGACAACAGAACGCCATCAGCGAGTTTAAAGATATGTTACACGTTCTGATGGAGTTAGAAAGAGCGAAACTGAAGAAGACCGAAGAAGAAGGTCACGGTCCTCATAACAATCGAGAGGAAGAAGAGCATCATAAAGATGATGACAATCGCTCCATGCACCAGGAGGGAAACGCAAATGTTGTCTGGATGGAGAGCTTCCAGAACCAACTGAACGCCCTCATGCATAAAGGCGACCTACAAGAACTGGGTGTGGTAAGGCCATATCCCATGGAGTGGGAAACAGTGCCATTCCCAGAAAGTTACAAACCGTTGAAGCTCAAATCTTTTGATGGTAGGGGATCGCCAAACCAACACCTCTGCTATTTTAAGTCGCAGATAGGGCATTTATCCTGAAATGACCATATTATTACAAGAGTATTTGTTAGTACCTTAACCGGGCTAGTTTTTGAATGGTTCCGGAGATTAGAATCGGAAACCATCAATTCCTGGAGCGATATGGAGAAAGCCTTTTTCACTCGATTCTATGAAGACAATATGGAGGTGTCAATGCCGGCGCTCCTAGCCGCTAAACAAAAGAAAGGAGAGTCAGCCCGGGACTTCATCAAAAGGTTCCGGAACAATTCTCTCAGATGTCCGCATGGGATGCCAGAAAAGACCCTGGTAGAAACCTGTCGACATAATTTATCGACCATGGTTCTAGCCAGAATGGGGGCGGTGAAGTCCTCAATTTGCAAGGATCTCGCCTTACAAGCTGAAGAAGCTGAAGAAATCGCGCAAAGGCTTGAAGAAGAAGGAGGCGAGGAGAAACCGAAGCGAGGTGGTGACAACGGCTATAGGTCCCGACCCCGAGGGTATAAGGGAAAGGAAACAATGGTCACTAATGCGCCACAACCCACGAAGACTCGCTCGAAACTTCATCCTCAGACGCGGGTGCTGCAAAAGCAATATTCCTTTAAGGATGAGCACACGAAGACTATTTTCAATCTCCTCATGAGTAAGAAGATGCTGAAGTTGCCAGAATCCAAACGACCAGAGGAAGCTGGGAAAGTTAATGATCCTAACTACTGTGTCTACCATAGGATCATTAACCACCCCGCTCAAAACTTCTACATCCTTAAAGATAAGATTCAAGCCTTAGTGGACGCTAATATCATCAAACTTCAAGAGCACCAGAAGAAGGTGACTGCGAACATGGTGACTGTCAAGTTCGGCAAAGCGCCCGACTGGATAGAGTCAACAGTTCAAGACGGGGTGCAGCCCATCCATAAAGGCACGATGCAAGTCGTAAATTTTGATCCACACCAACAGCAAAAGAAAGGCCTATTTCCCTTTGAAACTGATAGGGGGAGATACTATGGGTACATCCTGATCTCCTAACTGATGAACAATGGAGTTCCAGTTCATTTGGGAAGAAGCGAAGAGAGAGGGTCTTCACCTCTAATGTCGTTTCCGTAATTCCCGAAGACGATGAGATCACTCCTGCTCTGACTGATTCGGAAAAAGAAATCGAAAATTCCTTGGTCGCCGATGCAGACCCTCCCTCCACGGGGACCCGTTCGGGAAAAGATTACTTAAAGAATTACGGCCGAACAACAGATGCTCAACCATCTCCAGAGAAAGTCAAGCAAAAGGAGCTGAAGTTTGACAGAGCTCTAAGGAGGAAGGGAAAGGAACTTGTGGAAGACTCGCGAAAGTCATTCCAGTTCGACATCCTAACGCAGTTAACCAATATCCCTGCGAGGATAACCTTGTACGAGCTCCTGAAGCTCTCCAAACCCACTAGGGAAGCTTTAAGAGAGGCTCTGCAAGATTCAGAAGTGTTCTTGGCGCAAATACCAGAGACGATTGAAGAAGGAGAGTCTCCTTGCGCGACATGTCACCAGATCTCTGGTAAAAACATCCCTTGCGTCACCTTCTCTCCGGAAGATATGCAAGTTAAAAGTAATAAGCATCATCGCCCTTTGTATTACAAAGGATACATAGGGTCTACGGAGGTTGATCGTATTCAAGTTGATCCAGGCTCGGCTTTGAGCATCATGCCGCGAAGGATGCTACTATATCTTGGAGTGTCGATGAACAGGTTGGCCACAACCAACACTACCATCTTCTGGTTCAATGCTAACGGTAGTAGACCTCTGGGTAAAACAAAGCTCAAGTGTCAAATCGGCGACCTGAAAATGGAAGTCACGTGTTACGTGATAGACGCGGACACGTCATACAATCTGCTGTTGGGGAGACTCTGGATCCATAGCAATCTGATCATGCCTTCCACGTTACACCAATGCATGAAGTATGTCGACAAAAACGCGAACATGAAGACACTCATTGCGGAGAAACAACCCTTCAAAGGAGTTGAAAACTACTTTACTGATGTGTTGCTGTATCAAGATGCGTTTGGCGTCACAGATCGGCCCGTTCAAGATGACTCTGATAGTGGCGAAGAGGCTGATACAGAATCAGGATCCGAAGATTCAGAATCCGAGGATGTAATCTGGGATGGTGAGCCCATTGTGATAAACCTCAAAGGCCTTGATGTAAATAACGCCGTTCACTCTGATGGTGAATGGGTGATAAATGAAAATCTGGAATTTGCTTATTCTTCTGGTGTTGATTCTGAGCCCTCAAGCACTAGCACAGATGCATTTAGCGACTGTATAAATGAGATATATTCCCTGACTTCCTTCCAAGCACCTATCCGATCATCCTTATATGAGTTAGGTGATGACGTTGAAAGGGCTGACCAAACTATTTTTGAGGTCCCTCTCAAAAACGGAACCCAAAAGGCCATAGTATTTGGAAGAGCAAGTCATAGGAACAAAGAGAAATGTTCAGATTCTGAGGAAGAACAGGGAAAACCCGAGTTTTTCCATTACGATGAAAATTCCCAGGAAATAATGAAGAAAATGGGATACAATCTGACCAAAGGCAGGGGGTTGAATTTCGGAAAAGGAAGAAAGACGATCCTCCAACCTTTTGTCCCCGAAGGGAAGACGCCAGACTATTACCAGAAAACCGACAGGGGGTTGGGCTGTGTCACCACTTCCGAGGCCTCCTCAAGTGACAAGGCTGAGGAAAGACGCTACGATCATTCGTCAGAATCATCGTGCTGGGATTCAGATGTCAGCACAGGTGCGATTTTCCACGAGGTATCCGCGAACATGGCTTCCGCGACCCACGAAGACGAAGATTTGAAAGAAGCCTCACCAGTAAGAGACAACCATTGGGACAAGCATCTTAATAGGGAGTGGGAGATTCAGTTTGAACAACGGGAGCCCCCGACTGAAGATAAAGTGATCTAAGTCAATATGGGAGATGAAAAGAATCCTAAACCCATATTTATAAGTGAGAACCTATCCTCGGAAGAAAGGAAGGAATTGATATCTCTCGTCGCGAATACATTGATATTTTCGCCTGGAGTTATGAGGAAATGCCAGGGTTGGATCCAAGTGTGACGGTTCACAAATTGAAGATCCGACCAGAAGCTAAACCGGTAAAGCAGCAACAACGAAGATTCCGCCCAGAGATCATGGAAGCCATAGAAGCCGAAATCAAAAAGTTGATCGCGTCAGGCTTTATTCGCGAGAAACAGCACCCTGATTGGGTCGCAAATATAGTTCCCGTGACTAAGAAAAATGGAAAAATCCGAATCTGTATAGACTTTAGGGATTTGAATGAGGCTTGCCCCAAAGACGAATTCCCATTACCCATCACTGATAGTATGATAGATAATACTTGTGGGTATGAGCGCATGACATTCATGGATGGATTCTCGGGATATAATCAAATAAAGATGTACCCCGCAGATGAGAAGCATACGTCCTTCAGGACACCACTCGGAGTATACTGCTATACAGTCATACCCTTTGGCCTAAAGAACGCAGGCGCTACATATCAACGTGCCATGCACGCAATTTTCCAAGAGCACCTTCGGAAAACAGTGGAGTGCTATGTAGATGACCTAGCAATTAAAAGCAGAAATAAAGAAGATCACTTAAAAGATTTGAAGACGGTGTTCGACCTCATGAGGAAGCACCAGCTCAAGATGAATCCAGCTAAGTCTTTCCTGGGGGTCTCTAGTGGCAAATTCCTCGACTTTGTCGTAACTTCGAAAGGAATACATCTTGATCCAGACAAAGTCAAAGCTATCCAAGACGTGCCACCTCCCCGTAACCTCAAAGAGTTAAGAGGGTTACAAGGCAGGCTGACATACATTTGCAGATTTATATCAAATTTATCTGGCAAATGTCAACCTTTCACCAGATTGATGAGGAAAGGAGTGTCGTTCATCTGGGATGACGCATGCCAAAAGGCTTTTGAAGAGATCAAACAATATCTCACGAAGCCACCAGTGCTCGTGGCCCCAGTTTCGGGAAAGCCCTTCCAGTTATATGAAAGGGCTATGGACCATTCATTAGGCGCTTTGCTAACACAGAAGAATGAGTCAGGCCACGAGCAAGCCATCTACTATCTCAGCAGAATGATGATTGGGGCGGAACACCGGTATAATCCTGTGGAAAAAGAATGTCTAGCGTTGGTGTTCGCAATACAAAAAATGCGACACTACTTAGTTGGACAAACTATCCACGTTGTATCGAGAGTTAACCCTCTAAGGATATTAATGACTAAACCCGGGTCATTAAACTCAAGACTATCCAATTGGGCTATTTTGCTATCACAATATGATATGCACTTCGTCCCACAGAAGTCTATTAAAGGACAGGCCGTGGCCGACTTCTTGGCCGAACATCCAGTCCCGGCATCCTCAAGGTTATATGAACAGATCCCAGGAGAGTTAGAGGAACGAGATTTAATTCCAGAAAAGGATGGTTCGTAAACTTCAGACAAAAGATGGCAAGTTCGTTACAAATCTTTGAAGAACAATTGAAAAATCATGCCTCGGAAGACCAAAATGAAGTTCTCCATAAAATGACAAGGGAACTATTACAACAGACAAAAAAAAAGAAAGAGGAACCTAAAGCAGTGTACACAAAAGTTCTACAACTCAATGGTTCAAGAGAACTTTTATTTTCTCCTCTGCGTCATCTATGTCTTGCTGAAGGGCCTCATAAGCTTGAACAGTAGCTTGGCAACGCAGTTCTTCGTCACTAGCGATAACGTTCTGCGCTGCAGTAGCCTCCAGCAAATCCAATTCAGATTGCACCGCCTGGAGATCGCTGGATATATTGTCCCTCCGACGCGACAAATCGGCCAGATTCCTCACTGACTCCTTGCGCTCCTTGGTGATCTTGGCTAGGAAAGCTTGGGCTTTAGCAATGGCTTGATCATGGCCCTTGACAACTGAAGCAGCGACTTCCACTTGAAGAACCAGAGACTCGCGGTCTGATTGACCCTTTTCTAAAGAGGCCTTGCAAGCATCTACCCTCTCTCGAGTCTCCTTCTGGAACTTAAGTTGTTCCTCTCTCAGCTTCTAGAAGATGATTTCCACTGTCTCAGACTTATCAGCACTTCTGGCTTTCGACAGAGATTCAGTGTGCCTTTGAAACTGAGTTATCATAAGCCTAAAAGGAGCAGCTCTATCCTCTCCACCAATGCTAACAATACCAGTCAGATAAATGTTGAGAACATTGGCGATCGAAGCAAAAGGAATCCCCTTTAGCACTTTATCGATACAGCGGTCCAGAAACTGAAGGAAAGTTTCCACCGTGTCCTTCAGCAAATTACTCTCAAGCATGTCGACCTCTGCATGAGAAGGAGTAATACTGGATGAGGTAGAAGCTGGTTGATCCGCAACAGGAGGAATGACACCTCTGGAGATTTCCACGGAACTACCAATCACAGTCTCCTGAACTACAGCCTCAGTTGGAGTAGTTGTAGCCAAAACCGTAGGGAGTCACTGCTTCTGAAGGGTCAACCGCGGCAGTAGTAACTTCGGTCGCTCCACCAGTGTCAACTCCCGCGATGGTATTGCTTGGTGAAGCCTTATTCACGCCCTCCAAGTTCGGAGTCAAAATTGGAGCTAGCGAAAAAAAAAATTGACAGTTAAATATTACAGTATCATTAGATAAGATAGCATATTTGCTAAAGAAAGAAGATAAAAACCTGAAGGTTGGACGCTGGATTCTCCAAGTCCATACACTTCAGGACCAAATACTCCGGGTCCATATACTTCGGCTCGAACCTCCTCCTCAAAAGACATATTTACCATGATCTGAAGGAGGAGTAGAAGAGCGGAACTGTCACTACTGGCGTCATCATCGTCGCCCAATTCATCTTTATCTTCCGAAGGGGGTGCTGCCTTTGGAGAATCTAGTGCGCGGGTCTCACCTATGATTTGCACTTCATCAGCAGTGTCCTGAGCAACAGGAATCACAGAGTCCTCTTGTAAAGCCGAAGGAGCACCAACTTCAACGTCGGCCTGGACAATAGGAGGAATGGAACACTCTCGAGTAACAGGAGTAGGATCACTGCAGAGAACAGGTCCTTGACTCCGATGCCTCTTAAGGGAACGGAGAATTAAAGATGAGTCATCTTCCTCCTCCTCGGATTCCTCAACGAGGGACTCAGAAATCAGAGTGAGTGTTGCAGTTCCTGTCCCAGACAAGGCGCTCTGCGAATCAGTTCTCCGCGGAATGGTAGGCAGGTCGCTAAGACGCCTTAATCTCTTCCGCTTATGTAAAGATTTATCGGGAGAAGACGGCAACGGAGGAGAAGTTTTCCTCGACGTCGGATCAAGAGAAGTATCAAGAACAACAGCCTGAACTGGTGCACCAGTGTCCTCTTTCTTTTGTTCTGAGTCATCAGATGTACTGTCCCCCTTGAAGTCCTCCATCCCAGCCACCTTTGTGCTGCCAGCCCTCTTTTTCTGGGCATACCAGGATCTGATCTCCCGCAGACTGGTGTGATGTATATTGAAATTCTGCGGAGGAGAATTGGCATCCGCGAACCATTTACAGAAGCCGAAGCTCATACTTGAGTTCGGCATCTTGAGCGGAAGATCAAATCTGGCAAGAGTTCCACCTGCGATGAAGTGAAACCAAGCTCGGGCTCCCTCAAGAACATTCCTAACAAAGCTTAACTCTCTATTGGGGTGACCAATATAAAGTTGATCATACCCAAACTGTCGGGCAAAACGACTTGGGTAGTAAGGTTCTATATAGCAGAGATTTCCCAAGCGGAGGACCAAATGTCCTGGGCGGATGTTTATCAACCACCAGAAATATCCTGAGGACAGGGTGGTAAAGTTATCAGCGCCAGCAATGTCCGCGAATTCTTCCCCGTATCCAGCATTCGGAAAGTATGGGAAACATCTGAACAGCTCAAAAGCCGAGAAATGATGAAGGGTTTTGCGGATCGCGGCCATGTAGCATCCCTTCCACTGTGACCTCTCATAGTGCTGCACTTTGGGAGCATTTAAGTCAATCTTCGAGTCTGCAGGACTCATCAAAGAAGGGCAATGTAGAACTAGCCAAGCCATCAAATAAGTATAGGGAAGTTCTACACGTGGATTAGGAGTCCGGATGACAGGATCTCCTTTCTTCTTCTGCTCCTTCTTCACATTGCAGAATTTATCAGATAGTCTTCTTAAACCGCTTTGGATATTGCATACCATAGCGGGCAACAAACTGAGCCGCCTACCCAACGCCAGTAGAACGACTGGGTATACGACCCCAATCGGTATGTTTTCCTGTGAAGGAATAACACACTTCTTCAGCCAAACCAATAAATAATCCGCCAAGAAGGCAGGGTCAGATAAAGGTTGAAGAGCCTGATAATGGAAACTCTCGAAGGACGTCCCAGCTTTGAAAACGTCCTCGTCAGCTTCAGCGACATAAGCATCTGTCCCGAAGCTTGCAATTCTTTTCTCAACCTCCTTTTCAGAAACTGGAGGAAGGCGAATGAAGCTCGGATTACTCCTGAAAAAGTTAGGCAGGAGGTATTGCAGTCACTTCTTTGGCTTCAAACTACGAGTGCCCGATATGTGGGTGCATATGTGATAATGGCAGAGCAGTTCCCAGTAGGTGTCATAAGCCAAAGGATCCTGAGTCTTCAGCAGATGGAGTTCTTCTCCGGTCGGAACGTACTCTACATATGGGATGTCTCCCATGGGCAAGCCCGAGATCTCGTGCATCTCATGGAGGGCGAAACCCAATTCGCCTCGAGGACAAAAGACTGTACAAGTATCAGGATTGTACAATTCCAATAAAGCAAAGAAATGAAATCTGCTTGCGGGAATGCCATGCTGAACGGCCCTGACGGCGCGATACAGCCCCGCATGATGAAGCTGATCTCTAAATGATCGCAGAAAAAAGTCAGTTAAGACCGCCCACTCTCTTTTCGAGGAGCAGTGAACCCAGCCCGGGGGACGAAAGTCCTTAACAGGAAATTCTCCTCGCGCGTTGGTAAAACGATGCAGAAAAGTTCGCGCAATTATAGGAACCTCGCCTCTGAGGAGATCATGTTTAAGCAATCCCGGCAGCAATCTGCGAAAGCTCTTCCCACTACCACGAGGAAAAACACCTTGAGCATTGAAGCCCCCCAACAAGACACCGTCCTATAGCCTGTTTATGTGCCACTCCATTCGCCTGGGCACAGAAAGGGACTGAAAGAATAAGAATGGATAAGATCTCTCCATGTTAGGAAGAAACAAGTGACGACCTTCAACTTGGCGAAGCCACTTATAATCGCCATCTTCCAAGCCACTGTCGGGCATTGGAATATGGTCCCCAAACAAGAAGACAGGCTTGAGCAACGGAGACCGATTTTCTCCTTCAAAGGAGGCATTAGTCATCAACTCTCGCAATGATGAACGAGAAGGGTGGAGAATCTTGTCTGCTCTCTCTTGGTTATCCGAAGCTATACAGTGGGGAAAGACATGACCAAATCTGAACTCTTTCTTCCCATCATAGCCATCAGAATATCCGAGATAATGATCCTTTAACCAAGGATTCAAGGCGTAATCAACTGCAAAAGATATGCAGATTCAGAGACAAGAAAAAAAAACAAAAGAAAAGGGACTGCCTTCCAAATTTTTTTTTTTTACTTACCTCCGATCAAGGGTTCCTGCCGAACCACAATCGAACTAGAAGTTGCTCGAGGATCTTGACGACCACTAGCAGCAGCATCAGAGGAAGAAGTTTTCTTCGGCATCCTATACAGATGAAGAAAATCCTTCGCACAGAAAATCAAAAGCTATGGGAGATTGAAGACGAGAAGTCTGAGGAGCTCTAACGAAGAATTCGGATTTCAAATTTCTTGAGATAGGGGAAATCTCTCTCGTAAAGTGGAGGTTATATAGCCAGTGATTTGACGGCCAGGATCTCTGAACAGACGTGATATCCGGCTCGAATCGTGTAGATACCTTTTCATTTAATGCGGCTCAGAAAATCACCTCGAAACTGACGCTGTAGAAAAGCAACTGCCTGCCAGCCTTCCCGCAAAAAGCTCGCGACCCTAATACAGAGTCGTTTTTTATTCAAAGATGGAGAGTCGCGCCCCTAATACAGAGACGTGTTCCTTCCGAAGACAGTTCGCGACCCTAATACAGAGTCATTTTCTACTCAAAGACGGAGAGTCGCGCCCCGAATACAGAGACGTGTTACTTCCGAAGACGGTTCGCGACCCTAATACAGAGTCGTTTTCTACTCAGAGATGGAGAGTCGCGCCCCTAATACAGAGACGTGTTCCTTCCTAAGACAGTTCGCGACCTTAATACAGAGTCGTTTTCTATTCAAAGATGGAGAGTCGCGCCCCTAATACAGAGACGTGTTCCTTCCGAAGACAGTTAGCGACCCTAATACAGAGTCATTTTCTATTCAAAGGTGGAGAGTCGCGCCCCTAATACAGAGACGCGTTCCTTCCAAAACAAAAGTTTGCGACCTTAACACAGAGTCATCTTCTTCGCAATACAAATCCACGATCCTAACACGGAGTCGTATGATCCAGAAATTGTCAATAAATGAGGCCCTAACACAGAGTCACATTTCCCTTCAAAAGCAAGAAGCAGTAGTGACGCTAATACAGAGTCACAGACTTCTGCAAATGCAATGGAGATTCTAATACAGAATATTATATCCAAAGTATTCCAAAACTCCTTAAAAGTCATGAGAGTTTTTGGAAACTTTGGAGGGGGTTTTGTCAGCGAAAAAATTCTGGAAAAGCAAAGCAGATCCACGAATTCAGAGACGGAGCCCGCAACTCATTTGATCCGCGACTCTAAGAAACTGAGATCCGCGAGTCTAAGAAACTGAGGTCCTCGATCCAGACGGCAGAACAGGTTCGCGAATCTAAAGCTGAGATTCGCGACACTACTTATAACTTTCAGGTGGGGGTTTAATACAAAGTCACCCGACCCGAATAAGAGAATTGCCACCTCGGATAGTGGGACTAACTGCCAAACGAATGCAGCGGCGTCACTTCGGTCGTGAGAGCAACCGCCTAACGAATGTGGCGGCACTTCTCGAGTAGTGGGAGCTAACGGATGAGCAAATATGGCGGGCGTTACTCCAAACCCCCTATAAAAGGCGGGGAACGAAAGATATACAGAGACACAGACGGACAGAGAGACAGACAGAGATAGAGACGTCTTCTCCCAGAAATTATCCCTTGTAATCAAGAGTAAAGAGCCCCTTTTTCTTTTCCTTTAGCCAACTGAGAGAAATTGTACGGAGTATCAACGGAGAGCAGGATCGTCCTCCATAGCTACCTAGAAACCCTGCTTTAAACAAAGAGGAAGTCCATCTTCCTCATCTTCTGTAAATGGGAAACCGTTAGATTGTAATCCTTTATTGAAAGATTGTCAGTAAAGAGAAGTTCAATTTTCATGGTGAACAATAGGAATAGATTCAACAGCAGATCATGAAATCTTAGTGATTTTCTCTATATAATGAATGAGGAGTCCGTTTGGAAATCGTCTACCCTGTGCCACCCTGATTATGTGATTCAACAAGAATCACACAGGTGTAGATTGATGGAAACCTCTAATAAAATACCCACTAGTATCTGTAACCTAGCAGATAAAGTACGTTACATAGTCTACTTTAGAATTGGCGACTTACTCATCGAGTGATTTGGGCATTGGACGTTTCCAACATGGGTACTATCGGGTTGGGTGAATTAGAGAATAGACAGACGTCTGTTGGCATTGTAGCATTCCTTATTCTTTCAGGGCCTATCCAAAAAAGAATCAAGTACCTATTGGTTGTAAATATCTAAATAAGATTAACCGCCTACATGGAGATCTTTGCTTCAGAATAAAACAATTCAAATTAGGCTCAGTCAACTAGAATATAAATTATCCATATAGGAGATCTTCCAATTGAGAAGATCCATCAACCTAATACGAGGAGAAAGGTCTATTTATTTTTTTTAATTAAACCAATGATTTGTTATTAGAGCAGATAACAACAACCATTTCATCAGACATGCATATTTTTTATTTTCTGATGGATTTCTATGGTTTCATTAATGAAAATTGTTTGATATAATGAATAATAGGCTCTAGTTGTTTGTTGTTCACCATTCAAGAATTCTTGTTTAGGTAGTTCATATTATTCATACATAGTATTTTAATTTAAAATTTCAATTCTTCAATGCTTTAGCAGTAGCATATTGTTCCATGGAGCTAAGGTCCAAAATATGGAATAAACAAGTATTTTCATGACTCTAGCACCCAGCCAATTCTATTCCTCTTAATCTCTTTTTTATGGCTACCTATCTTTCCGG
>JAYEPQ010000018.1:14724275-14737775 GCA_036321105.1 Dracaena cambodiana
CAAATGCTGCATCTAAAAACTGCAAAATGCAATATTTACTGCAAATTTACAGTAAAAAAGCTAGATCTAATGCTGGAACTCCAATTAGGAAATGAAATAAACTCTAAAAATAAAATCAACTCACTAATTATATTCAACCGCCAATGAGTCTTAACGCTGGTAGTATCATTGTGATATCACCCTCTCTCAAATACATGAGAGGTTCCAAGTTCGACACCTACTGAAACTCAGCTTGGATAATATTGTAAAAAAATATGTGTGTGCTTGACTAGTAAAAAAATCTTTAGCCAATATTTCATTGTGGCATACAACATTTGAATCTGAACTGACACCCGTCCTACCCTTGTGTCTAAATACAACTCTATAAATTGGGCAAGCGCATAGAACTGTTCCATTTTAAATCTGAGTTGGCGCTGAATATGAACCCTACCGACCGTGATATAGTTTCATGTCTCAGTAGTGGGCAAACATAGAGACCTGTTTGAACTAAAAGCTGAGTACCAGCTGCCTCCTGAATCTTCTTTATTCTTTTCAAACTAATTTCGATATTGGAAATCAAAATTATGTTTATCTGATACTATATACGCAATTAGGAATTTAAAATTCAGGAAGGGAGTGACGAGCAAACCATTTTTAATGGGGCATTTCTAAATGAGCACACCACCAGTCTTAGTGAGCCTATCTCCTATAGTTGTAAAAATTTACAAGCTTGTTAGTTTTTTTGACCTTGTCCTTTGCCTTAAGACGGGAAATTCTAAATGCGCACCACTTTTTTCCCAGTGAGCACCATCTTCTTAGTGAGCACCATATAATTTAACAGCATGATGCTTTTTTCTTAGTGAGCACACAAAAAATTTTAATTTTAACCCATTCCCTCTCTCATAATTGTTTCCTCTCCAACCCATTATTTTCCTAATGAGCACCATCCCTAACTCCCCACTTCTTCGGCCGGTCGCTCCCTCCTCCCCCGTCGTCGTTCTCCCCATTACCGCGTGAGGCCGCCGCTATCACAGCCCGCCGCTCGCTCCTTCTGCTATTGTAGCCTAGTCCCTCTTCGCCAACTCAAAAGCAAGCAAGCTAGGGCAAAGGAACCAAGTAATTTATTTATTTATTTGCAATTTATTAGAGTTCTAATTCTTTGTATTTCAGTATGTACAAATTTGGATCCAAAACCCTTAAGAAAAATTATCATCTTGTGTTATTTTGATGTTGTACTACTCAAAGTTAAGAATTTTGAAAGATTATTGCCTCTTTATATGCCTCATTTAGGTAGTGAAACTAATTAAAATACCAGTGTATCTTATTCCCTAAGCAAAATTTTTGTGATTATTGATTTCTTGCTATTTAGAGATTTGAATACTTCAAAATTGTTCATTGTCTGAACTCAATATTAACTAGCTAGGCATGTTGTTTATCTTTAAAAAATATTGCAACATTTTGCTTTGATGTTATATTATTTAAGAAGTTATTTTTTTAAAAACATGTTGGAGTTTTTATTAGTTATGCTGCAATTATTTCCCATATTTATTGTCTAGTTCATGCTGAATTAACTATTGTGCATGCATTGACACATTAAGTGTAATTTTTTTATTTCATTCGTGCATTAACTATAGAGAATACTATATAACACCTTTGACGTCAACACATTGTAGTTATACACTAAACGTCTTTCTCAGATGGAACAACCCCAGTTATCACGAATTCGTCCTACAGCATCGAATCGAAAGAAGAAAACTATCTCGAAGCCACCAGTTGATCCAATTATCGAACAAATCCAAGATGAACCAGTTGTGTCATATGACACATCAAACATCGCGGTGAGAGTCTCGGAAGAAGACGTCCCACTGGTGATTGATGGCAAACCAGTAGATTTGTTAATTCTTAAGAGTTTTAAGACACATGTTGCTTACTTCGTGGATAAAAAGAAGGTGTGTGTGTGTGTATTGTTATCACTAATTTCTTATTGTTCTTATTGCTCTAATTTATTCTGACTTAATTATTATTGATTATTATTGCAAGAGCGAGATCTATTACGATGCATCAACCATACCAAAAAAATTGTTGCATGGCTGCTATGATTGAGTCAACTGAACACAAGGTTCATAGAGATTATAAATAACTCATCCATGTACCCCTTGGTTCAGTGTTCGTACCCTTACATAAGCAGTGTAGAGATCTCAGTGTTCGAGGAGATGTGATAGCCAGAGATGAATACTTTTTACATGTCTTTTGGGGAGATGACGATATCACTTAACTACATCACGTGCCTTCTTGGTTTGCTGGTAACAAGAAAATCGGTGTGTTTGCCCGAAAATTTTGATCCACCATTCCCCATTGACTTGTTAGTGAGTTCCCTTGGCGTAAGTCATAGTGAAGTGAGGGATGAGTTAAATACAAAGGGCAGATCCTCAGTATGCCTTGACTAGCTTAAGGATCATTTCAGCAGCACGATCGATAACAATTCAGAGGTTGGGATTATGTGCACTACAAGAACATATTTATTATATCTTCTAGGATGCACACTTTTTGGTGATAAGAGTGGAACAAGGGTGACTTTTGATTATTTGGTGCTTTTGACTGATATGCATATTGTTAGCACATATGCATGGGGTGTTAGAGGCCTTGCTTTTCATTATAGACAACTGGGTCTGGCATCAAGAGCACATATTGCTCAAAACATTGGGTTTCTAATGCTATTGCAGGCATAGATATTTTCTCATTTCCCTACACTGATGCCAGTGACAAGCACATTATACAAACCGAAAGAACACAGGTTTATCGATGGTTGAGTAGACGGGATAACAATGTGTCTCGTGAATACGTAAAAGTTATCCTTTCAAGATTAGATACTCTCACTCTGAATGAGGTTAATAATTTAGTAATGAACTTTATTTTGCATCTTTATTTGTATTTTTTGTAATACATGTTTATTGCCTATTTATTTTGCAAGTTACATGGGATCTATATTGTCCTTTTAGAGAGAACAACCTACTTCATGATGTCGCATATTGTATTGGCACGTTGAAGATCATGGTGACTGTGGAACCTTATCATCCAGTCTATGTACTGCATCAATTCGATTGGCGACAATACATACCTCCTCCACCATTCCGAGCTACATGTGAGAGCCGAGGGAAAACCAACAATAGCTATTTGGTTAAGTATGCACACACTAAGGCGATGTGAATCAACTGGCAAGATCATATGTTATCCCAAGAACATCGAGGGAATGAGATTTCTAATCCGAAGGATTGCATGGATGATTATATGGCATGGTACTCTCACATTTCATGTCGTCTCATTGGTCCAGTTACCATTGAAGAAGGTGTTGATGCTCTCCAACAGTCTACTGCCAATGTTAATGAGGTTTGTTTACCATATTTTTCCCATACTAATTGTAAAGCATCCTAAAAGTTATTCTCATACAATTATTAACAATCAATATTAATGCAAAGATTGAACAAAATTGATGGAATAATTGAGCCTTTTATCACTGACGGAGAGAAAAAAAAAAAGCAAGAAACATCCAGCCATACTATATAAGGCGTTACTTCGGATATGCTCAGTCATTTGAGGCTGCAATCAGATGGACGAGCTGCCCGAGATAGGGTCTCCTGAATCGCCAACAACTACGAGACGACCACGTAATCTTGTTAAGACGATATGTCGACATTGAAGTGAGTTATTCTATGTATTTGTTTTTTTTTCCTGTATGTTGAAACAATTGTGGCTGATATTGTAAATCATGGCTTATGATGAAACAAATTCTACTCATTTTGGTGTATGTTGTTGTCTGATGATGAAACAAATACTATCATCTTCTAATTAAATTTTCATGTATGTTGTTCATTTCTATGTTCATGTAAAGATATAAGTCTTGCTTGCGTGCATATATATTTATGGTATTCGTTGTTCATTTCTTTGTGTATAAAATTCTACCCACTTGATTAGATTGCTATTCAGGGTTCCAACCTCGGCAAATTATTTTATTTGTCCAAGATGTACACCCCGGACAAGTATTGTATGGGTTGTACACCCTGGATAGTGATTTGACCAAAATTAAGGAACTCATTGTCCGTAGTGGGAACCCCGCAAAAATCTCGTATTGCCAGGGTTTTGGTCCTAGACAGTAGGATTTTTTTTCTTAGATTACACATTATCTGGGAGTCGCATCCCGGACAGTTAGTTTTCCATCCAGTGTGCGAACACCGGACAGTGAGTCCCCCATAAACGGGAAACCCACTGTCCGGAGTGTACACCCCTGCTCGATAGATAGTTGTCCGGGATATATACCCTGAATATATATGGATTTGTCTAGGGTTGGGGCCCTGGATAGTAACTCCATTAGCAATATAATCCCATGAAATATTGCAAGTTTGGCGATACAAAAGAATTTACATACTTAACAATTATATCAGAAGAAGACATTCACTTGACAAAAAAAATTCTACAATTCCTTACAAACTTTTGTTGAAATTTGAATTAGCGTCTATAGCTTACAATTTCTTACAAAAATATTGCCAAAAATAGCAAAAAAAAAAACATATAAAGTGATATAACAAAAACTATTTTCTTTTCATTTACATAAGGATTATGCATCAATTTTCTCTTGTGTGGCAACCGATGGTGACACAATTATACAAACTGTTGAATACGCTCAACAACTGAAAGTATAGTGTGTCCTATCCATTAGCCTTAGGATGATGATGTCGTTGCCAGTTGAAAATCACATTTGGAATTGGATGTCAAGGTATCAGGAAAACCTGTACAAACAATATATTTGCAATGATGAATGTGTAAGAAATGAATTAGATATGTGGACATTGTTATAAACTCTTACCAGTACGAAATGACAGCCGCAATAAAAACAAGTACAATCTCCTTTCTTTCAATAGAACATGTTGGTGGAGGAGATCTTAGTGGCAAGAAAGTAAGACATTGTGATTTTGAGATGAAAAATATGACAATACGGTATCGTGAAGCGATCAAATGACCCATATCTGCCATTGTCATCCAGTGGTTGACTCTTAAAAAATTATTGAAGTAATTGAGCATTTTGTGTAGCTCAACAATGCATCTTGCGTCTCCCAATATTGGTGAATACAATGATTTATTGGACTTAAGCTCGCTCAGCAAATCTCTTCCAACCTAACCCATTGGTCGTCACCTAGGCCAAGGAAGTTTGCAATAACTCTGAATCTATAGTTTCTGTCCGCACGCACTTCTCCCACATGAGCAATATAGGGGAGTAAAAAGTTGGGAAGCGAGGAACGATACCATAAGGTCATTGATTTCGGCTCAGGATCGGGCCTTGCATGAAGAGGAATAACTTCCAGTGATTGCAATGGGGAGGACTATGATGAACGTCGTTATTATTCTGTGCCAACAATGGCCACTGTTATTGTATTGTAAAACAAAGGACGAAATTTATAAATCTTAAAAACTTTTAAAATAAATACCTTCCGTTTCGATGGCTGTCGGGGGAGATAATTTATGGGGAACGCTCTTTCTCTGGACAATCACACTTTTTACTGCAAGAGAGCAACTGTCAGTTCCAGATGCAATCAACTCAAAACCACATGGTTCACAACAAGTTGAAATGTCAAGCTTCCGCTTCATTCTTTTTCGAAAATGTGCTTTCTCAATTAGATCAGTAAGAGAAGAACTAACTAGATTTGATATTTCTCTTAATTTATTTAGCTTTCGAACTCTGGCCTTACCATCAGAATTAAGAAAAGAACTTATGAATATCTCAACATCTTTCTAGTAATTAACTCCTTCAACTATCGGAACAGTGGCGAGTAGAATATCAAGTTTCCACCAGTGATGGTTAATGCACTCTAATAGAATTAGCCGGTCATCTCCTGTACAAAGTAATCTCGTGGGTACATAGTAAGTTATGTGTCCAATCTAATAGAATTAGCTGGTCATCTCTTGTACAAAGTAATCTTGTGGGTACATAGTAAGTTATGTGTCCAACAAACTATGCACCCATAAGCTACTGCATCAACACTGATGAAAAATGTTCTTCTTAGTTGACTCATCATTAATGTCATAGCATGGTTAGAAATTAATCTACGTAGTTCTTTGAATTTGGGCAAAATAAAATTGTTATACACGAGGGTCAAGCTTTTCTCAAATGATACTTTAATCTCTGTGTTGTAGTTCTAATAGAGAATGGATATTAGACCAATATTTTTCAAAGGTCCCTTGACTCGTGCAGAGTTGTCTCTTCAATTTGACATGTGCACTCTCTACCATATTATTAGTGACATTGTCGTGGTGGATATACATATTTTTTCAACAAGCGACGAATCTTTCCTTGTATAGATCCAACCATATTATTGTCACGTAATTGATTGCATCCGGGCACGTGCGAAATTCATTTTTTAGATTACTCAAATAAGCGTTATATTCTTTAAATGTATTAGACAACATAGCAATCTTCTAACTAGAATAAAACTTCGATCGTTCTGATTGTTGATTAAATATTTTTTTTGATATTTGCTAACACATTCTTGTTGATATGTCATTTGCACAGAAGATGTCGACTTGATGGTGTTCGCCGCAAAAGTTTCTTTGCTTCCTTCCATCGAATTAACTTAAATTACAATAGAAGTGAACAAGATATATAAAGAGAACAAACGAGAGGATTTTATAGTTCAATCTCTCTCTTTTACAATATAAGCGTGGGATCAGTAGCGATGGGATCTATAGTAGTTCCTTTGGACGATCGGTACGTTGAAATCTTCTCTTTTGAAGATATCGGCCGACTGTAGACGATCTTCTTGGTCTTTGCTCTTCACGAATTCAAGGCTCTATGCGTAACTTGAATTCTCTAAGAGGAAGATGATCGCAAAAAGGCTTCAAGGCTCTCTCGCGTACTTGAATTGCCAAAGGATCACAAAAAAGATTTCAGATGTCAAAAAGAAGACTCTTGCCGAAAAGAGAGTTAAACCAGCCGAAGGGAAAAAAGCCCCCTAGGGTTTCACCGAGAAGGTATTTATATCCCCAGGATGATTTGAGAGTTTCTATCTAAATAAAATTCGCTCACATCAAGGATTCCAATCAAATGTTTAATATTGATTTAAATCTCTTAATTTATAATTCTCATTGGACTTGATTTAGGTATTTGGATAAACCTAAATCATAATCTCAATCAATTTGAGATTCTGGTTATCTGCTCACGCGGAGCTTTAATCGCATCAAAACGCGGCGCTAAATAACCAGCGCGCGGAGCGACGCGGAGCTATTGAACATCTCCGCGTTTACTCAAATGCGAGGCTAATAATAGCCAGACGCGGGGCTATGGATTAGCTCCGCGTTCTATTGTGGAAAATCCTATTTACTTAGAAATTTTCACTGCCAACAGAACCCCCTCCAAAGATTTCAAAATGACTTAGAATTTAGCAAATTTTGAAATACTTTGGATCTTCAAACTGAAACGCGGAGTTAGAATACCAAGTCTCCTTCGCGTTATGCTTTCTTACGCGGAGCTAATCAGCTTCACTTCATTTTCAGTGAAATGAGTAATTGCTTCATTAATTACTCCCGAATTTCTACGCCGAATACCAAGCGACGGAAATCCTGTTTAAATAGAGCTCTCGGTTCATCTTCTTCTTCATTCGGAGATTTGAAGAGTTCTCAACTCTTGCAATCGAGTGAGAGATGTCAATGAACGATCGAGCGATCTTCAATTGATCTCCCCTTAACTCTCCATAGATTTTCACCATTAGGATGTCGCTCCAGAAGAGTTTGGCCTTTCGCAAGTTGGCCGGCGTTAATGTCAGCGGCCGTGGAAGTAGACGCGACGGCGAACCAGTCTATGCAGCATCTTCCAAAGGTAAAAACCTTAACTCTTGGTCTTCTAAGAACCATTCTAAGATGTTTTGGCTCGGTTTAATTCGGCCAATTGTTTACTTTACCGGCGAGATCGCCGTTCTCCTGCCGCAAGGCTTGAAGGAGAAGGAGAAGTCAGAGAGAAACTCTGATCTTTCTCTACGCGAAGTTATCGCGTCATCCTCGCGTTTGAAACGCGGGGCTATTTTGACTAGCAGTCGCGTTGAAACGCGAGGCTATTTTGACTAGCAGTCGCGTTGAAACGCGAGGCTATGAAAGAGAGGGAAAAGGCAGAGAAAAACTCTGTCACGCGAAGTTTTCGCGTCATCCTCTGCATTTTAAAACGCGAGGCTATTTCATCTGCATGCGAAGTTAGCTTAGCTCTGCGTTCTTATACTTAGAAGATTTTTCAAATTTTTGTCGAACTCCTGATTCTTCTTTTGCAGTGAACCGGGTTCAATCTGATGACTTGGGATGTAGCTTCTCCCTAATATATCTTCAAAAGCAGGTTATGCACCGATCTTCATCAACGAAAGTAACTCTAAGGAAGCAAGAAGAATATGCTTTACAACATAGTTGCAGGTTTCAAGCTCTGGTTCCAAAAGATAAACTTTTGAAGGAGTTACAAGAACTCTGCGGCAGCCCATTAAGTTTTCTTGAGGATCATTTCTGTTAGATGACAATCTCTGTTGCTTTCCAAAGCGATGGAGATGATCATTTAAGGGCTTGCAGTGCTTCAAATTTAACTTGTGCTTCATTTCAGATGACAGATCCTAGTTGACATTTGCAGAGGAGATCTCTTATATGTGAACCATGGAATTGAACTTCAACACCCCGCGGAGGAATCTCACCGTTACGTTATTGATGAGTCGATGAATATGTAGAAGCTTTTAGGAGAGCTATAACTCCTTCTTTGTAATTTCTTCTTTTATAAATAAAGGCAAATTATTTTCCTCTCTATCTGTCGGCTTCAAGAATCTTGCTTGCTCAACAAATAGATGGTTGATAATTTTGGTAAAATAATCTAAGGCTCATCTGCGTAACTTAGATCATTAATACCTGAAGTGGAGCAAGCAGTTTGCAAGGAGATCTGCGTAACTTAGATCATTCTTTATGAGAACGCGAAGCTAAAATACCAAGTTATCTTCGCGTTTCACGGAGTTGCGCAGAGTAGCGCGAAGTTAATATCTTATCTTTTTTCGTCATCACGCGAGGCTAATAGCTCCGCGTTTTGGAGAGTAACTGGTCAGTTTTCTTCTCCGAAACTCGCGCCGAATTCCAAGAGGCGGTTTCCCTCATTTAAATGAAGTCTCTATTCCTTTTCTTCTCACTTTACTTGAGAATTTTCCAGAAACCCTAGAGATTCAGACGATCAGAGCTCAGGCGACCCGAGTGTTCTCCGACCGATTTCTTCCTCATTTCCCATCGATTTTCCTCGACTTTTTTGAGAAATGGCACCCAAGACCCGTGCTACTTCTCGTGCAGCTCCATCATCGGTAACTGGAGCAAGCAGTGGTGGCAGCGGCCATGGCGGCGACGCGCCAGCCCAAGTTTCGCCTATTGGGGGTAAGAATCTTTCTATCGAGACTCTTTAGAATATTTCTAGAGTGATTTGATTTGATTTTAACTGATCGATCACTTCTTTCATCGGCGAGATCGCCGTACTCCGGCCGCAAGGCTTGGAGAAGAAGAAAAGCCTCTGGCTTCGCGTCATCCTCGCGTTTTGAGACGCGGGGCTATTTTTTAAGCAGCAGTCGCGTTGAAACACAAGGCTATTTCAGTCGCGTGGAAACGCGAGGCTCTTTTAACTTCTGCGCGGTCTAATATTTAGCTTCGCACGGCGCTATTTTAGCTTCGCGCGTTCTAATTTTTAGCTTCGCACGTCCATACTTAGAAAAATTTTCTGTTTTATAGAAACTTTTTCTAACTCTGATTTTTCTTCTTGCAGTAGGGTACTCGGCGGAAGCTCTTCCCCATAAGAACTACTTTGGATTTGCTGGTGGTTCTGATCCATCAGCTCAATTTTGCTTCACCACGATCTTGGCTGTATATAACCCTAACTTGAGAGACCGTAGGGAGAAATTGATTAAATATCATCCTACTACTGCACGCGAGATCATCACTGACGCAGTTTTCGAGGATGTGAACAGAGAAGCACTAGAGAAGCCTGCGTTTCTCTTTGGGGACAAGATGGAGCAATCAGATGCGATCCTATTTGAAGAGGACTGCATGTGGCTATATAACTCTGGCGAAGTTTTAATGTTCCTGCCTGCGATGGATCGTAGCTATCCCCTGGTCTGTCTTCAGAGGCTGGCGATGCCTCGGGAGTTAAAGTGGGGACTAACTCAAGAGCAAGATGGCATCCCAACGGGCAAATTTGGTGCACAAGGGGTTTATCAAGATGGTCCCCCAGATGCAATACTGGTTTGCTTCCAGGCCGTCTTGGCAAGGAGCTCCCAGTAGGAAAAGTTCCAATCCGCGCAAGAACTTTCTTAAATGAGTTCCTGGCGAAGGATGGTCAGTACCCGGCCAGCGACTTTAGGATGCCTGGCTGGGTTTATTCTTCTGGCAACATGTGGTGGGCCCGCCTCGTTCAGTACATGCTGGATTCTCATGAACCCATCTTGAAGGAGATTGGTCTGTACAAGGCCATTAGGAACGTCCAATTCGGGTTCCCTCAGAGTGCATATCACTTTTTCTACTTTCTGGAGATGTATAACTCCGAGACCTGCACTCTTTTTACACCAGTGGATGAGCTAGGGTTTGCTCTCCACAAGATATTTGAAGTTTCTGGGCTCTCAATGGGCGAAACCCCCTACAAGGAGTACATCCCTGCCACCGAGGAGCTGAACATACTATTGGCGAAGGATGAGCGCATCTATGCCACATACTGGGAGATGATGTGCCACTACCGCATCTGTGCTGACTTAGCAGGTGTGCGTAATCAAGGTATCGGCCACAAGAAATGGGCTGATTACCTCTTCGCCAATTTGAATTCTAAGGATAGTTCAACGACTGTCCATGGTCACCCTCCTGTCTACATCACAGAGATTGAGCGCCGCATTGCCAAGACCCGGCTAACGCTTTATACTACTGAATCCAACGAAGGTGGATTTGGTCCTGGTATCTCATTCAAGAGCTACCACTATCAGGCTCAGTCTCCGGTGTCCAACAGAGGCCTTATTGCTGGATTCCTGATGTTGTGGCTGAAGAGATGTGTCGTGCCGTCGCTGCCCAAAGAAGCAATTGCAATGACTGTGGTATATCCAGCAGTTCTCCTTGCATACGGCCGACCTTTCGGACTTCTTCCCGCCATGGTGTGCAATCTATAGCTTGGATTGCGGACACTCTGCCAATAAGGGCAAAGGAAAAGGGAAAGGCAAGTCGAAGGAGATCGCTCAAGTGAAGACTCCAAACCCTAGGGTGGAGTTTCCTTACACTTATCTGATGGCATGGCTCATAATGCACTGCCCTTCTCTGATGAGTGCTGCTTCACGCCGCTCAGGTGACAAGTGTTATCTTGTGGAACTATATGAACGTTCCTCATGGCAGCAATACTATATGTCCCAAATCCGTAAGACTCTCCGACAACACCAGAACTATGAGATTTTCAGGTGCTTCCCCGACTTTTCCGGTGGAGGATACGGATTGAAGTTGAAGGATACTGTTGGAGCAAACAATTTTACTGCTTTATCCTCAGGAGCTTTCTGGTGGCTTCTCAATATTCAGCCCGGGCATCTGGTATATCGTCAAGACAGTAAATGTCTTATCGAACCGTACATCCCGAGTCGTTTTGCTCACCAATTTGGATACTCCCAACTCTATGTGGGTAATCCAAGCAAAAATCTTGTCCATGAGGGGAACTTGTACGAGGGTGCCCGCGGCTGGTTTCATTTTGCAGCTGGCGGGACCGGAGCTGAATTTGCTCTTCCACAGAAGTCGCCAGAATTGGCCATGACTCTCAGCTTTTGCATATGGTATCGCATCGCAAATGCTGATGTGCCTCATTTTTCCCTCAACCGAAGCTGTTGCAAGGAGATTGAGGCTTTCTACATTAGCTGTCAGGGTTCTTCAAGAGTAAGAATAAAAGGAATGGAGGAATTCCTTGGCGCCGCGGCTGAACCGTCAGACGTCAGCGAGTCTGATGATGATGATGATAACAATGACGATAATAACCCCGATGTTGGAGGTGCTCCCCAATCTGTCGTCATTCGCCCTTGGAGCCCGACTCTGAAATGCCGCGGTGCCCTAAAGAAAGGACCTGCTAAAAAGAAACAGAAGTTGGCTCCAGGAACTCTGGTAGCCCCTCAAGAAGTGGCTATCAAGTTCGCTTCGGATCTGCTGGCTTCAACTCTACCTCCAACGCCAGCAGGAGAGAGTGAACCTGCTGGAGCTCCAAGTGTTCCCAAGGTTTCGGCTCCTCCGACCGTAGAGCCTGTTGATCACCCTGCGGCGCAACCGCTAGGTAGCGAGACGGGTACGCTGTTGGAAACGGCAGCAGCTCCCCCTTCAAGTCCGACAACTGGACTTGTATATCCGGGTATGGCTCTTAATATTTTGTCTTTTGTCTGTTATTTTTACTTTATGACACCATTTACCTGTTTCCTGATGCAGGCGGTCAACTCCTCTCGCTGATGCACTCAACTACCCAGGTGGAGTCCGATGACAAGGTGGACTATTCGGGCGCTACTGGCTCAGTGGGTGGTTTGGGTAGCTCTGCCAGTGAGTTTGACGTTGATTATTTCACGCCGACCACATGTCCAATTTCCTCATCAATTCCTCCCATTGATGAACTTGGGAGTGATGAAAGAACAGAAGTTATTATTGCGGCCGCTGCAAAAGAGGACACACCGTCTCCCAGCATGCCGTCTCCAACACCACCGGTCTACTCCACAGAGACCTTCCCAGTGGTCTCTGGTGCACCTTCTGCTCCTCGACCAGCAATATCAACGCCTTCTATCATAATGGGTGTCGAGACACCTATAACTCTTCCAGCTCTAAGTCTTCCAGCAGGGGATGAGGATAACTTGAAGTTCTCGTTCGAAGCTACTTCCGCAACTGGGGGAGCTTCTGGTGGAAACACTCCCTCCTCTTCTCCTGTCGGCGATACTGCTCAAGTGATCCACACTAGCATCGCTTCCCCTCAGGTTCCTAGCTCCGCCAGATCTGCGTTGGCCTTATTGGCTCCGCATATCATGAACCTGGTACAGGGACAGGCTTCCTCTTCTTCAACTCCAGTGGGTACCGCTCTTCCACCAGCGCCATCTTCTTTAGTGCTGCCTGTTTTGAATACAGGCGCCGTGACTCATTTTGAGGAGCTCTTCAACTATAGCATTAATGACTTCATGCGGTTGCTTAGAAGATGTGTCGAGATGATCCCCGGTGGCATGGATTTCTTCAGTCTCGGTCATCCAATGTTATCCAGCTATTTGGACTATATTGAAAGAATTGGGGGACAAGACCGAGCAGCTCTCTACCGGGCCCGCTTTACTGCCTTAGAAGAGCAGGTGAATACGCTAAACACAGTTCATCAAGCGGACGTGCAAGCGATCACCGCAATAGAGATGGCGCGGCTTTGGGTAGAATTGACGGCGCACCGAGAAGAACTGGTACGACAGGAAGAAGCATGGTCTCGGGAGTTGGCAGAGCTTCAAGCCAGTT
>JAYEPQ010000018.1:14758275-14823275 GCA_036321105.1 Dracaena cambodiana
ATTCATTGATATTCACTAACTGGAATAGCATCACTAAAAATATCAAGGCTTAATAGAAATAATCCTAATGCACATAATAAGTAAATATTATATACGTGGGTGGCTAAAAGAGGAATTTGAGAGAATAATTTTGAATAATATAATTAATTACATAAAAAAGTATGCATAGTTATGAAGCTTAGGTCTCTGACTTTGAAATACGGACCATAAATTTTGATTTTACTATAAGATTAAAAATACTATAAGATTAAAAATATTGTACGCATATAAAATAGCTATGCAAGGGAAATTTATGGTATGCTTAGATTATATAACTATTCATAGATATGCTTGGATGTTTGTTTTAATAGCTTACACAAAATTAAATATCATCACTTATACCAAATCCTTGTGATGGTTGTATATGAAACTTTATTACCTAATCTTGTAATATTTGTATATGAGATGAATTCTTATAGAAAGTTATATGTGACAAGTTTATAAACCGGTAGATATTGATGCTAAGAAAAATATATAAATCATTGCAATGGGTTATTTTTTTATGAGCATTTGCTAATCTAAGTTAAGATCGAAATAATAAAAATTGTTAAATGTGAATAAAGTAGTATTTCTTTCTCCTTATTTGAATATTCACAATTGAAGCTTGCATCGATTTCACTTGATTAATTATTCATCTATACTCATGGCATTTTACTTATGCACTATATTCATTCTAAAGAAATATCCATAAGATTTGAGCTATTTCATAGCTATTATATTCATGGCATTTTATTTATGCATAAGCTTGCATCGATTTCACTAGATTAACTATTCATCTATACTTATGGCTTTTTATTTATGCACTATATTCATCCAAATGAAATAGCCATAAGATTTGAGTTATTACATAAGTAGTATCATTATGCATATCCATATAATGATCTTCTTTTTTTTTAATAATATTATCATGCTATTGAGCTTTACAATGGAACATATTCATATATTAACTACGAGGAAGTAAAGAAAAATTTTATTTTAAATATGAACTTTGATATATATTAGTAACATGATATCTCATATGATTTATGCCTTTGGATAAAATTCGTCATGGAAATGCTAGTGAAGAAACTGGTGGAGGTACATAGGAGTTGTCCATATGCAATGGTATCTGATATACACATATCTATCATAATGTAGGTATTCATGTTCGTTAAATGCAACCCTAATACACCTTGAAGGAGGATTTAATGTCTCAAGTATTGGCAAACTATATTTCATGAATAAAAAAGAATAATAGAAATAAGAATATGAAATGATTCATATATGCAGTTGCGCTGTGATTTACGTATGCTTGGTGAATATCACATTCATGCATTATAAATGTAGATCATGGAGGAAGGTGGTGGGTGTGAGAAGCAAGAGGACTAAATTATATCAATATTTATATTTGTGGAGGAAAGCTGTAACTGTAATAACCACTTAATTGAGTACAGCAGTCGTAAAAGGTAGAAAAGTAAGGGAAAGAGCACTGCCAAGGTGCTAAGCGCAGATATCAATATGAAATATGATTATAGGGTTAAAAAAGACTGTATCCGTAAAGGCATATATGGCCATATATGTCAGGTGCAGAAAGATGGAGAAGGAGAGAGAATGATATAGTTATATCTAATGATTTCATTCGGAGAAAGTTTATGGTGGGAGGGGTCAGGTTTGTTATCCTATGGTGAAAGAAGATCACTCGCTAGAGAGTTATATGCATACCTTAATAGGAGTTCGGCACTTTGAAATTTTTAAATTTTAGATTTTTATTTTTGTCAAGTATCTAAAATAGACCTTTCAACATGGATTCTTGTCAAACTTAGGCTTTTAATTAGCATAATAAAAATTAATTTTTATGGAAGAACACTCATTGGAAAATTTATGAATATCTTAATAGAAATTCTGCATTTGAAATTTTTTGCTGCACAAATTTTTTGCTGCATAAATGTTACCTCTAAGCTTAATTTCCTAGCACATTTAGGCTTCAATTGACATAATAAAAATAATTTTAATATTTTTTTTTTTAAATAAAAACACTCATTGGACAATTATGTGCATGCCCTAATAAAAGCTTTGAACGTTTGAAAATTTTGCAACATAAGTTTTAGGTTTTATATTGCTCAGGTTTCTAATTTAGACATGTACTGATGATTTTGTCATATTTATAATTGAATTAGCATAATGAAAATTATCTAATAATTTTTAAAATAAGAATATTTTTTGGATAGTTATATATGTGTGTATCTTAATAGATGATCTGCTTTCCGTCCTATGATTGAGGTTGGGTTCCAAAATCAAGTGGAATGGTGAGCAAACTACCGTGGCACCTAATAAGTGTTGGCAGTGAAAATTTCTAAGTTAAAAGGATTTTCCACAACAGAACGCGGAGCTAATTCAATAGCCCCGCGTTTGGTTACATTAACCCTGCGTTTGAATAAAACGCGGAGATGTTTAATAGCTCCGCGTTGATTCTGCAGTCTGGCTTGTATTAGCCTCGCGTTTGAGTGAAACGCGGAGATGATCAATAGCTCCGCGTTAGCTCCGCGTTTTGGTTATTTAGCACCGCGTTTTGATGCTATTAAAGCTCCGCGTAAGCAGATAACCAAAATCTCAAATTGATTGAGATTATGATTTTGGGCTTATCCAAATACCCGAATCAAGTCTAATCAGAATTCCATCAAAACTAAGATATTTGATTGGAATCCTTGATGAATGCGAGTTCTAATTAGATAGAAACTCTTGCATTAACCTGGGGATATAAATACCTTCCTGGTGAAACCCTAGGGAGCTTTCTTTTTCGTCAATTGAGATATTTTTCTGAAATCTTGGAGAATCGAGTTACGCACAGAGCCTTGAGTTCGTGAAGATCAGAGAAAATCACCATCTTCTTTCTAGAGTTCTTGAGAAGTTCGAGTTACGCGAGAGAGCCTTGAACAAATCAAAACCAGAGAAGATCGTCTATAGTCGGCTGATATCTTTAAAAGAGAAGATTTCAATGTACCGATCGTCCACGGGAACTACTATAGATCCCATCGCAACAGATCCCACAATATTGTAAAAGAGAGAGATTGAAGTATAAAATCCTCTCGTTTGTTCTCTTTATATATCTTGTTCACCTCCGTTGTAATCTAAGATGTATTCAATGGAAGGAAGCGAAGAAACTTTTGCGACGAACAAACTGGCGACCACAGTGGGAGCCGTCTCTTTCACTGATGAAGAGATTGTGGCGCAATCGGACGTTGACTTGATCGGATCCGAAGTAGACACGCTGGTCGTTGAAATCGATCAGCAGAAGTACGAAGAGTTCCTCTCCTCCGGATCAGGTGACTTGGATGAGATACGACACTATTGTCGCATGTACTCCAATGTCCGAGTGACGGGTAGAAAGGTATCCACCGAGAGACGGGGATCCTTGGAGACTGCGGCTATAGAGCCGGAGTTCACACGAGAAATCCTAGCCGAGGATGAGCTTCCGATTGCCGAAGAAGACTTGGGAACTGGGCTGACCAGGACCCAACTCCGGAACAGGAACCGGAGAGCGAGGCGTAGAGCCCTCAAAGCCCGCTTTGGACGCGGAGCAAACACCAGAGGACGCGAGGCTATGGTCCCTCGCAAACTGGCTCGCGCTACCCGCGAGACCAATCTTTACCGCGTTAAATGCGAAGATGCAACTTGCCTTAAAAGCAAGGAAAAGCCAGCGTGTGATTTTCCACGCAAGGCTGATACTAAGCCAAGCAAGAGACGCGAGGCTGGTAATACTGGCGAGTTACGCAAGATTCCTGACACTCGCGAGTTACGCGAGTATAAAAATTATTCAAAGCCAGCGTGTGATTCTCCACGCGAGGCTATTACTGAGCCTAGCGAGAGACACGAAGCCAGTAAAGGTTGCGCTAGTCGCAGAATACCCAACACTCGCGAGTATAGAAATTATTCAAAGCCAGCGTGTGATTCTCCACGCGAGGCTATTACTGAGCCTAGTGAGAGACGCGAAGCCAGTAAGGGTTGCGCTAGTCGCAGAATACCCAACACTCGCGAGTTACGCGAGTATAAAAATGCTTCAGAGCCAGCGTGTGATTCTCCAAGCGAGGCTATTACTGAGCCAAGCTAGAGACGCGAAGCCAGTGATACTTGCAATAAACGCAAGACTTCTGACACCCACAAAGAACGTGAGGATGATTGGCAGATAGTTGTCAGTCGTAAAAACCGCGCTAAGCGCGAAGCTATGATCTGCGTTAATCGCAAAGATAAGCCAGCGTGCAAGAACTTCCCTTCACGCAGGGCTATTATTCCAGAAGCTAAACTTCCAAGGACACACCAAGCCAGCGAGAAACGCGAGGCTAGTGTGGATAAGCGCGAAGCTATTCTTCAGGCCCGCAATGTGAAACGCAAGGCTATTCCTAAGCCACGCGAGGATCGGTTCGACCCCAGAGTCAAGGTTGATCAGTCAAAGAAGTTTCAGTGGGTTCCCAAACATTCTCAAGAGTTGAATGGACCTCTTGACTCCATGGCTAGAGGCGCTGATCTCAGGGAATATCTCTCTAAGAAGAGAGGCATAGACCAACTTCAAGTTGAACATATCTGTCATTGCCAGCAACTTGCGACAGCAGTATCTGCCGTGATGGACAACTGTGGCTGCAGCAAGAACAGGATATCTGTGTTCGACCGATTAAACGAGTCAAACTAGAATCCTGCTAAGAAGACAAGAACCACTTCCCTGAAGCAATGGAGAGCTGTAACTTCCAACATAGTAGGAAAAGGGAGGAAAATTGCAGAGACGGATGATGATTCAGAATCGAGTGATGAAGAACCTCATCGTGTTACTCGACTAAGATCAGGAGTCGTCCCGCCCGAAATTATAAGAAGCTCGCAGGGGGTTCTTACGACGAGGACAGCGATAATTCCGCTATAGCCTCGCCTCCATCCTCTACATCGTCTCGGCTACAGAAGTCAGCATCACATATGGCAGATAAGTCTGACGATATCAATCAGAGATTTGAAGCTCAAGAAAAGATGATGCGAGAGCAGCAAAAGATGATTGAAGGACTCAAAGTCATGCTATCGAGATTTGTTGAAGATAACGCCAAAAAGGGCAAAGAAACTCTGAATGAAGAAGAACAGGAAGAGAAAGCTCACTCGATGCATGAGGAAGAGGATAGATTTTCTTTCCATGATCCGCATGGCGAAAAGATAGAAAAGCTGCAGAATCAACTCGAAGTTTTAATGCGTAAAAAGGAGTTGAAAGAAGCTGGGGTCTCAAGACCGTATCCTCCTGAATGGGATATGATACCTTACTCACCAAAGTATAAGCCGCTCAAGTTAGAGCCATACGACGGGAGAGGATCGCCCAGTCAGCATATATATTACTTTTTGTCCCAAGCAGGACACTTAATGGGTAATGATCCCATTATGACCAAAGTATTTGCAAGTACTTTGCGAGGGCCTGCCTTCACTTGGTTCATGCAGTTGCCCCCAGGTACTATTAATACCTGGTTAGATGTCGAGAAATTATTTCTCTCACGTTTCTTTGAAGATGACACCAAGATTACGGTTCATTCCCTCCTTGCAACTAGACAAGGAGAGCAAGAAGCGGTTAAAGATTTTATAGAAAGGTTCCGGGAGAAGTCCGTACATTGTAAATACGGAATGATCCAGGAAACTCTAGTCGAGACCTGTCGACACAATCTTAAGACCAATGTGCTCCTCAAAATGGGGGTCGTAGAGTCTAAGACGTGGAGGGACCTGCTCAAACAAGGAGAGCAAGCTGAAGACTTGATTCGCCGAATTGAGGAATCCCGCGGGTCAAGAAACGCTGAGGGTAGTAAGCCATATACCCAAAACAACAGCAATAAAAATAAAGGGAAAGCAGTGATGTCGTCAGAAGCTGCTCCTCAGAAAACCGGTCCTCCGCCAGAGCCGAAGCCTCAAGGTTAGCGAGGATCAAGGCAAATCAGACCGCAACAAGAAAGGAATTACACTTTCAAGGCGGAACAAACGCATATCCTCTTTCACCTGCTCTAGAAGAAGGGAATGCTAAAACCTCCAGAGAATAAGAAGCCAGAAGATGCTGGTAAAACTAAAGACCCCAACTACTGTCTTTATCATCGGAATGTTGGGCACCCTACCAGGGATTGTTTTTCCCTTAAGAACAGAATCCAAGCACTAATAGAGGCTGGAGTTCTGACGCTTAAGGAAGAACAGAAGAAGGTCACTGCCAATATGGCAACCATAGTGGTTGGGACCCACGAGTTCCCCGCAGGAGTGACCCCAATCCCAAAAGGTAAGATGGTTACAAAGAATCTTGATCCGCACAACAAAGCCCAAGAGGGACTTGTCCCAGTAACAACCCAGAAGGGGGAAGTTATGTGGGTTCATCCTGACCTGCTGGAAGATGAACAATGGACTACTTCAAAAGTTCAAGAGAAAAAACGGGCTGTTAATACCATTTCTGCGGATATAAAGGAAGAATATATAGCTTCAGGAGCCTTCACAGATTCTGAAGAAGAACCCGAAACTATGGCCACTCATCAAGATGGGGCAGGCCCTTCCGGTACTCGATCTGGAAAGACATATCTTAAGGACTACACTAGAGTTGATCCAAAAGATATCTATGCAAAACTCGCAAAGCCTGCGAAGCAGAAAGGACTTCGTTTCCAGAAGAATCCTACCAGAGATGAAGGAGCCAAAGAAACTCCCTTCGAATTTGACATAATTGCGCAGTTGGCTAACATCCCAGCGCGAGTGACGCTTTACGAATTGTTGAGATTATCAAAATCAACACGTGAAGCTCTAAGAGAGGCCTTGGCAGACTCTGAGTCGTTCCTAGCTCAAATTGTCGAGCCGGCCATCGAAGAACGGGACTCTTGCCCCCACTGTCATCAAGTGAGGAGGCAAGTCCCACAAATCATCTTCTCTCCAGAAGACATGCAGGTGAGGAATATAAAGCATAATAGGTTTTTATATTTCACCGGATATGTCGGGTCCACAAAAGTGGACCGAATTCAGATTGATCCGGGTTCTGCACTCAGTGTCGTGCCCAGTAGATTGATGCAGCTGTTGGGGATTTTCCTTCATCGCTTGACACCTACACACACTACCATCTATGGATTCAACGCTAATAATAGCCATCCTCTTGGTAAAATCCGATTGCGGTGTCAAATTGGAGACTTGAAAACGGAGGTTACATGCTACGTAATTGACGCTGATACCTCCTATAATATTTTATTGGGGGCGACCTTTGATCCACGCTCATATGATAGTTCCGTCGACTCTTCACCAGTGCATGAAATATTGCGATGAGGAAGGAGAGGTCCAGACACTAATTGCGGACAAGCAGCCATTCAAAGGGTTGGAGAATTACTTCACAGATGCTGCACTCTACAAGCCAGCACATGAAACCTCCAATGATAGTCTTAGCAAGTCTCCAAAGCCCGACGACAGTGGCAATGAAGCCGACACTGAGTAAGAGCTTCCTGAAGAAGACGACGGGGGTGATTCTGAAACCAACCCCCACTTAGATTTTAGTCTGGGTATTGACGATGATCTAAATGATGTAATCGAAAGTGAATGGGTTATTAATGAAAGTATAAGGTTGATCTATGACCATGCTGTAGCTACTGAATCAGAACCCTCTTGTACTTCTACCGAAGTGGATGGCCTATCCGAACTTGAAGTTCTGGCGGCATGTCATTTGCCACTTAGGTCATCCCTCCTCTCTCAGTCTAAAATAGCTGAGGAGAAAGGTCACTACTTTGAAGTGCCTCCTCAAAGAGGATCCCAAAGGCCGATTATGTTCGGTAAAGTAATTACCTCACCTCGCTGAAAACAAAGCAGTGAAAGTGATGAGCAGACATCACCCCAATTTCACCTATATGGACAGAAGTCTCGACAGATGATGGAGAAAATGGGATATAATCTTACCCAGAAGCCGGGATAAAACTTTGGAAAAGGGCGGTGGAATCTCATACCCTCGTTTAGACCGAGAGGAAAGAGCCCTGATTATTATCAGAAGACCCGCAGGGGGTTGGGTTATGTATCTACTCCACCTTCGTCACCATTAAAAGATGAAGAGAGTTCTTCGGCCAAAGAAGAAACATCTTCACCAGATCATGATTCGGATATAAGCACCGGTGCTTGGTTTCAATCTTTGACAATCAATATGGTTTCAGCCACGCCAGAAAGCGACGAGGAACCAATTGACGTTCAAGATGATCTTGGGCTAGGCATATGGATACTCTCTGGGATGTCCGCTTTGAACAGCGTGACCCGCCCACAAAAGACAAATTAATACAGGTTAACATGGGAACGAAAGAAAATCCGAAACCCATTTTCATAAGCGACACACTAACTCCTTTAGAAAAGGAGGAACTTATTTCTCTTATCAAAGAGTATATAGATGTGTTCGCATGGAGTTATGAAGATATGCCCGGGCTTGACCCTCAAATTGCCACACACCGGTTAAATATTAAAGAAGATGCTAAGCCTGTCAAACAACAACAAAGGCGTTTTCGACCGGAATTGATGGAGGCAATAGTTGCTGAGGTCAATAAGCTTATAAAATCTGGGTTTATCCGAGAAGAGCAGCATCCTGATTGGGTTGCCAACATAGTGCCAGTTCGTAAAAAGAACGGCAAAATCCGGATATGCATCGACTTTCGGGATCTCAACACTGCATGTCCCAAGGATGAATTTCCACTCCCCATCACCGATGTGATGATTGATAATACTTGCGGTTATGAGAGGATGTCCTTTATGGATGGCTTCTCAAGTTATAACCAAATCAAGATGCACCCGAATGATGAAAAGCATACAACTTTAAGAACGCCACTGGGGGTATACTGTTATACGGTAATGCCATTCGGATTAAAGAATGCAGGTGCCACCTACCAACGCGCAATGAGTGCCATATTCAAAGAACACCTGCGCAGAGCAGTGGAGTGCTATGTGGATGACTTAGCAGTCAAAAGCAAAGACAAAGAAGATCATCTTCATGATTTAAGAGTGGTCTTCGATCTTATGCGGAAACATCACCTGAAGATGAATCCTACCAAGTCGTTCATGGGGGTATCCAGCGGGAAGTTTCTGGGGTTCATAATAACTTCAAAAGGAATTTTTCTCGACCCTGAAAAGGTAAAAGCGATTAGCAAAATGCCGCCTCCCCGCAATCTTAAGGAATTAAGGGGATTACAAGGAAAGCTCGCTTATATTCGGCGCTTCATATCCAACTTATCCGGACGATGCCAACCATTCTCCAAACTTATGAAGAAGGGAGTGTCTTTCATATGGGATGAGGCATGTCAGCAGGCATTTGATGATCTCAAGGAGTACCTTACTAAGCCTCCTGTACTAATGGCACCAGCCCCTGGGCAGCCCTTCCTTATATATGTAAGGGCCATGGATAATGCTTTAGGAGCATTACTTGCTCAATATAATGAGCACGGTCATGAACATGCCCTCTACTATTTAAGTAGAACAATGATTGGGGCCAAACAGCGGTACACCCCGATTGAAAAGGAATGTTTAGCCCTAGTGTTCGCCGTTCAGAAAATGCGACACTATCTTTCTGGGCAAACAATTCACGTCATATCACGGGTTAATCCCCTGAAGATTCTGATGACAAAACCAGGGGCTTTAAAAGGCCGACTGGCAAAATGGGCCTTGCTACTGTCGCCCTATGACATACATTTCGTTCCTCAAAAGGCGACGAAGGGACAGGCAATTGCCGATTTTCTTGCAGACCACCCAATTCGGTCTAATACCAAACGGATGTCAAGGGTCAACACAGTTAGCAAAGAGCAACCTTGGCAAATGTTCTTTGATGGTGCTGCCAGACGATCTGCTGCTGGAGTGGGGGTTGTGCTAATATCCCCACATAAACATATATTGCCTAACGGTTACTCATTAACAGAACCGTGTACTAATAATGTAGCGGAGTACAACGCGCTCATTATCGGCTTAAAAATAGCTCTGCGACTGGGGGTGAACCATCTGGAGGCATATGGAGACTCTAAACTCATCGTCAATCAGATGACAGGTGAGTATGAAGTCAGACATGAAGCCCTCATCCCCTATCATCAGCTATCTATTGAGCTAGCAGGATATTTTGAACAATTTTACATATACCACATATCTCGAAATGAGAACATATATGCAGATGCTCTTGCCGCATTAGCCGCAATACTGGCAATCCCGCCAGGTGAAGCTAAAAGCATCACCATTGGTAGTAGAGAACTCCTCCACCTAGACGTGGTATCTCAAGCCGAAGACGTATGCCAGATTGGCTTAAAGTTAGAACCCCGTGATTGGCGATTTTCGTTTGTGGATTATGCCTTGCATGGGATATTACCAGAAGATCCTAAGGAAGCCACCTTAATAAAGAGGAAGGCCCAAAGATTTTATTATGACCATAAACTTCAGACTTTGTATAGAAAGTCAAGAGGTGGTCTATTGCTACGCTGCATATCGAAAGCAGAAGCAGAACAAGTGCTGAAAGAAACACATGATGGAGTATGTGGAGCTCATCAGCCCGACCCCAAACTTGGAGACCGTATAAGAAGGCTAGGGTACTACTGGCCGAGCATGGTTACGAAAGCAATGGCATACGCTAAACGATATCATGCATGCTAAATACATGCCAATTTTATTCATCAACCCCAAGAATACTTGTACAATACCGTCGCAAGTTGGCCATTTGAGGCATGGGGGATGGATATTGTGGGGCCTATAACTCCCCCGTCATCCAGAGGACATCGGTTTATTCTTGCAATAACCGATTATTTTTCAAAATGGGCCGAAGCCGTGCCCATGAAAGAGGTGAAGACGACAGATGTGATCAAGTTCGTCAAGCATCATGTCATTTACCGCTTTGGCATCCCCCAACGGATTATTCATAATAATGGTCCGCAATTCATCAGTCAGGGATTCTCCATATTCTGCAATAAATTCAGAATCAAAGATATTGCTTCAACGCCATATAACCCCGCGGCTAATGGGTTAGCTGAAGCCTTCAACAAGACGATTATTAAACTCCTTCGGAAGTTCGTCTCTTCTAATAAACGAGATTGGGATGAAAGGCTAGGAGAATGCCTGTGGGCTTATCGCACCACCGTTCGCACCCCGACCAAAACTACCCCATTCTCTTTGGTTTACGGAAGTGAGGCTGTCTTGCCTCTTGAAATCCAGATACCATCATTAAGAGTGGCTTTAGCCACAAAGATGACGACAGAAGAATGCCATCAGCAAAGATTGCAAGAACTAGAGGCGTTAGATGAAAAACGTCTCAGGGCTCAACAACAAATTGAGTTGTATCAAGCCCGAATATCTCAAACGTTCAATAAGAACGTTAAACCAAGAACCTTTAAGCAAGAAGACTTGGTTTTGGCTGTTAAAAGGCCAATGGTGCTAACCCACAAGACTAAGGGTAAATTTGAACGCAAGTGGGAAGGACCGTTTGTTGTGGAGACAGTATACTCCAGTAGAGCCTATCGCTTAATGAATCAAGATGGCGACAGAATGATGATGCCGATCAATGGCAAATTTTTGAAGAAATACTATTCTTAGTAACCCTGGAGATACGAGTCTTCTTTTTCTTAGGCATGTGCAGTTTGGCGCCTCTGACCTAAACCTGGTGTGTTTGGTTCTCAAGTTTGAACCACCATCAGTCTTTCCTTAGGCATGCGCAGTTTGGCGCCTCTGACCTAAACCTGGTGTGTTTGATTCTCAAGTTTGAACCACCATCAGTCTTTTCTTAGGCATGCGCAGTTTGGCGCCTCTGACCTAAACCTGGTGTGTTTGGTTCTCAAGTTTGAACCACCATCAGTCTTTTCTTAGGCATGCGCAGTTTGGCGCCTCTGACCTAAACCTGGTGTGTTTGGTTCTCAAGTTTGAACAGCCATCAGTCTTTTCTTGGGCATGCGCAGTTTGGCGCCTCTGACCTAAACCTGGTGTGTTTGGTTCTCAAGTTTGAACAGCCATCAGTCTTTTCTTAGGCATGCGCAGTTTGGTGCCTCTGACCTAAACCTGGTGTGTTTGGTTCTCAAGTTTGAACCACCATCAGTCTTTTCTTAGGCATGCGCAGTTTGATGCCTCTGACCTAAACCTGGTGTGTTTGGTTCTCAAGTTTGAACCACCATCAGTTTTTTCTTAGGTATGCGCAGTTTGGCGCCTCTGACCTAAACCTGGTGTGTTTGGTTCTCAAGTTTGAACCACCATCAGTCTTTTCTTAGGCATGCGCAGTTTGGCGCCTCTGACCTAAACCTGGTGTGTTTGGTTCTCAAGTTTGAACCACCATCAGTCTTTTCTTAGGCATGCGCAGTTTGACGCCTCTGACCTAAACCTGGTGTGTTTGGTTCTCAAGTTTGAACCACCATCAGTCTTTTCTTAGGCATGCGCAGTTTGGCCCCTCTGACCTAAACCTGGTGCGTTTGGTTCTCAAGTTTGAACCACCTCCAGTCTTTTCTTAGGCATGCGCATTGAGCGCCTCTGACATAAACCTGGTGTATTTGGAGTACTCAGTTCAAGTTACGCGAGAGAGCCTTGAACCGCCTCCAGTTTGGTTCTCAAGTTTGAACCACCTCCAGTCTTTTCTTAGGCATGCACGTTGAGCGCCTCTGACCTAAACCTGGTGTGTTTGGAGAACTCAGTTCAAGTTACGCGAGAGAGCCTTGAACCGCCTCCAGTTTGGTTCTCAAGTTTGAACCACCTCCAGTCTTTTCCTGGGCATGCGCAGTTTGGCGCCTCTGACCCAAACCTGGTGTGCTTAGTTCTCAAGTTTGAACAGCCCCCAATCTTTCTTTTGGGCATGCGCAGTTTGGCGCCTCTGACCCAAACCTGGTGTGCTTAGTTCTCAAGTTTGAACAGCCCCCAATCTTTCTTTCAGGCATGTGTAATTAAGCACCTCTGACCTAAAAAGTATAAATTGCCCAATGCTTTTATAGCAACGGGAAGAGGAGATTGAATTTCTCGCCAACCCATCATACTGGGGTAAAAGTATGAGTTACCCAATGCCGACTAGGCAATGGGAAGAGAACAAGTTTCTCGCCAACCCATCATACTGAGGTAAAGGTATGAATTGCCCAATGCTTTTATAGCAACGGGAAGAGGAGATTAAATTCCTCGCCAACCCATCATATTGGGGTAAAGGTATGAATTTCCCAATGCTTTTATAGCAACGGGAAGAGGAGATTAAATTCCTCGCCAACCCATCATACTGGGGTAAAAGTGTGAATTGCCCAACGCCGACTAGGCAATGGGAAGAGAACAAGTTTCTCGCCAACCCATCATACTAGGGTAAAAGTGTGAATTGCCCAACGCCGACTAGGCAATGGGAAGAGAACAAGTTTCTCGCCAACCCATCATACTGGGGTAAAAGTATGAATTGCCCAACGCCAACTAGGCAATGGGAAGAGAACAAGTTTCTCGCCAACCTATCATACTGGGGGTAAGGGTATGAGATTAACTACCCAATGCTGATTAAAGGCAAAAGGGAGAGGAAATAAATTCCTCGACAACTCACCATGCTGAGGGGAATAGCATGGCTAGCCCAACTCAAACGGTAGTTGGTAAAGGCCAATCAAACCCATTGATAGCTGGGGATTTGCTAAAAATCCCATAAAACTTATCATAAAAACATGTAAAACTACTTTTTGATGACAGGTTATTTGTTGAGCAAGAAGATTTCTTAGCCAACCAATAAAAGAATCAAAAGGTAGTTATCATTTATTCATTATTTAAAGAATGGAGTTACAAAAGAAGTCTGAGGACCAATAAAGACTTTTCTTTTATTACGAGTTCTCATTACGAAAAGAATGAAGAATAAAAGAAGACTATGGATCTCCGAGATGCTTTAACTTACTCATCGCTTCGCCAACCACTCGACGACGAGTTGCTTCTATAGAGTGTTGAGCCTGCCGGAGTAGATCATCATCATTCATTCCAACTTGCTGGATGAGATGCTGGCGAGACTCTTCCATAGTATGGCTTCTTATTGTTTCCTCCTGATCAACTTGCTCCCGTTGAAGGATCAGCGCTTCCCGCTTCTTAACAGCTTCCCCTAAATAGAGCTCGCTCTCTACTAAGACCGCCCGAGCATTGGCAATGGCCTCCTGGGCGCTGAGAATGGCAGCCTGGCTCCCCTCAATTTCAGAGTTCACCGACTCCAAACCTCTAAGAATGGACTCCCGACTAGTCTGGAACCCTACTAACGCTCGAGACCACTCTTCTTCTTGGCGCCTCAATTCTTCTCGACGAGAAACCAACTCCGCCCGAAGATGAGCCCATTCGATCCCAGTAATCGACTCAATATCCGCTTGGCGAACTGTGTTGAGTATGTTCATTTGCTCCTCCAAGATTCCAAAACGAGCCCGGTAAGGAGCTGCTCGGTCTCGTCCCCCAACTTCTTCGATGTTTTCCAAATAACGGAATAATATTGGACGAGCAAAGTTGAAGAAATCATGGCCAGCAAGGACCGTCTCGATGCATCTCCTTAGTAAACGCATAAAGTCAACAACACTCAAGTTGAAAAGTTTTTCAAGAAGATTTGAAGTGTCAACAGACCAAACAGGTAATGATAAGGAAGATGTCACGGGCAAGGGAGCAGTAGCTACCGGTGTCGAAGAAGAAGCCCGTCCTTGTACCAGGTTCATGACATGCGGGGCCAATAAAGCCAATGCAGATCTGGTGGAATCAGGAACCTGAGAAGGAGGACTGTTAATACAAGTCACCCGGGGAGCGCCACCAACAGGAGAAGATGGGGGGGTATCTCCACCAGAAGCTCCTCCGAGGGCAGAAGAAGCTTCAAATGAGAACTTTAAGTTCTCCTCATCCCCGACTAGAAGACTAGAAGCTGGAGGAAGTACAGGTGTCTCAACAGCCATTATAGTAGAAGGCGTTAAAATCGCTGACTGAGAAAAAGAAGGCACGCCAACAACTGTGGGAAATGTCTCAGTGGCACAAACTGGCGTTGGAGATGGCATGCTAGGAGAAGGTGTAGCCTCATTAGCAGCAGCTGCGATAATAATCTCAGTTCTCTCGTCACTTCCCAATTCGTCAATTGGGGGAATTGAAGAGGAAACAGAGGCAGGAGCCGGTGTGGAATAATCAGCCGCAAACTCGCCAGCAGAGCTACCCACACCACCAACGGAGCCGGAATGGTCCATTCTATCGTCAGACTCTACTTGGGTAGTCGAATGCATTGGCGAGAGAAGTTGACCACCTGCATGTCAGAAGACCAGAAAAGCAGTGTTACGTTAAATAATAACGGGCAAAAGATAAAATGTTAAGGGCCATACCAGGCGATACAAGTCCAGTTGTTAGACTTGAAGAGGGAGCCACTGTCGTTTCCAGCAATGTACCCGTCTCGCTACCCGTTAGTTGCGCCACAGGTTCTGCCACAGGCTCTACCACCGAAGGAGCCGAAACCTCAGCAACGCTTGGAGCTTTAGCAGGCTCATCATCCCTTGCCAACTCCGGAGGTACAGCTGAAGCCAACAAGTCGGAAGCAAGTTTGATAGCCACTTCTTGGGAGGCTATCAAAGTATCCTGTGCCAGTTTTTGCTTCTTACCCGGCCTTTTCTTTAAAGTGCCGCGGCGTTTGAGAGTTGGACTCAAGGGACGACTGACAACAGGCTGAGGAGCTCCACCAGCACCAGTATTGTCGTCATCATCACCGGCATCATCGTCTGATTCGCTGGCGTCCGAAAGCTTAGCCGCAGCGCCAAGGAATTCTTCCATTCCTTTTATTCTTACTCTAGAAGCACCCTGACGGCTAATGTAGAGGGCTTCAATCTCTTTGCAACAACTGCGATTGAGAGAGAAGCCGGGTACATCAGCGTTTGCAATGCTGAACCATGTGCAGAAGCTGAGGGTCATTGCCAGTTCTGGTGACTTCTGGGGCAAGGAGAATTCAGCCTCGATTCCACCTGCGGCAAAATGGAACCAGCCACGGGCACCTTCATACAAGTCTCCCTCGTGAGCAAGATCTTTATTTGGATTACCCACATAGAGTTGAGAGTATCCAAACTGGCGAGCAAAGCGACTAGGAGTATATGGCTAGATCTGACACCTGAGATCTTGACGATACACCAAGTGTCCGGGACGGATGTTGAGAAGCCACCAGAATGCTCCTGCAGATAAAGTAGTGAACTTATCTGCTCCCACGGCATCCTTCAGCCTCATCCCATATCCTCCGCCAGGGAAGTTGGGGAAACATCTGAAGATCTCATAGTTCTGAAAGACACGAAAAGTCTTCCGAATTTGAGACATATAATTCTGCTTCCATGAAGAGCGTTCATACAGTTCTACAAAGAAGCACTTTTTGCCTGAACGATGCTCTGGTGCACTCATTAAAGAAGGACAGTGCAAGACGAGCCACGCCATCAAATAGGTGTAGGGCATCTCCACCCTAGGGTTTGGAGTTTTGGCTGGGTAGTCTCTTTCGACTTGCCCTTTCCTTTCCCCTTGACCCTAATAGTGGGGAGGAAATCACGACAGAACACCCTCAGTCCATACTGCAAATTGCATACCATGGCGGGAAGGAGTCCAAGGGGTCGGCCATATGCAAGAAGTACCGCCGGATATACCACGGTCATTGCGATTGCTGCCTTGGATAACGACGGCATGATGCATCTCTTCAGCCACAGCATCAGAAACCCGGCAATGAGACCTCTGTTGGAAACCGGAAACTGGGCTTGATAGTGGTAACTCTTGAATGAAGTACCAGGACCGTATCCATTCTCATTAGATTCAATGGTATAATATAATAGATGGAAGCCCTTAGCAATGCGATGATCAATCTATGAGCCATAGACAGGTGGATGACCATGGATAGTCGTTGAACTATCCTTAGAATTCAAGTTGGCAAAAAGGTATTCGGCCCATTTCTTATGACCGATACCGTGGTTACGCGCACCCGTCAAGTCAGCGCAAATATGATAATGGCACATCATCTCCCAGTACGTGGCATGGATGCGCTCATCCCTCGCCAGTAGCATATTCAGCTCATTGGTAGTGGGGATATACTCTTCATAGGGGATTTCACCTATGGAAAGCCCAGAAACCTCAATCATCTCGTGGAGAGCGAACCCTAGCTCACCCACTGGTGTAAAGAAAGTACATGTCTCAGGGTTATACATCTCCAAGAGGCAGTAAAAATGATAGGCACTCTGGGGAAACCCGAATTGGACATTTCTGAAAGCTTTATACAAGCCAATATCCTTTAAAATGGGTTCGTGGGAATCCAGCATGTACTGAACAAGGCGTGCCCACCACATATTGTTAGAAGAATGAACCCAGCCGGGCATCCTGAAGTCGCTGACCGGATACTGACCATCCTTCGCCAGGAACTCACTTAAGAAAGTTTGGGCACGAGATGGGACTTCTCCTATTGGAAGCTCCTTGCCAAATCGGCCTGGAAGCAAGCCAGTAATGCATCTGGGGGAACCATATTGATAAACCCCTTTCGCACCAAATTTGCCTGTTGGGACGCCATCTTGCTCTTGAGTTAGTCCCCACTTTAATTCCCGAGGTATCGCCAGTCTCTGAAGATAGACCAGAGGATAGCTACGATCCATTCTAGGTAGAAACATCAGCATTTCGCCTGAGTTATATAACCAAACGCGCTCCTCTTCAGAAAGGATCTCATCTGATTGATCCATCTGGTCCCCAAAGAGGAAGGCGGGTTTCTCCATCGCCTCTCTATTCACAGTTTCGAAGACTGCGTCAGTTATGATTTCTCGCGCAGTAGTGGGGTGGTACTTGATTAGCTTCTCCTTGCATTCCTTCGGGTCTGGCTTATATGAAGCCAAGATAGTGGTAAAGCGAAATTTGCCTGAGGGATCAGAACCCCCAGCAAAGCCGAAGTAATTCTTATGGGGAAGAGATTCCATTGAATACCCTACTGCAAAAAGAAAGCAGAGTGAGAGAAGTTTCTATAGGGCAGAAAATTTCTCTAAGTATGGACGCGCGAAGCTAAAAATTAGAACGCGCAAAGCTAAGAATAGCGCCGCGCGAAGCTAAAGATTAGACCGCGTAGAAGTTAAAATAGCCTCGCGTTTCAGCACGACTGCTACTTAAAATAGCCTCACGTTTCAGCGCGACTGCTACTTAAAATAGCCTCGCGTTTCAGCACGACTGCTACTTAAAATAGCCTCGCGTTTCAGCGCGACTGCTACTTAAAATAGCCTCGCGTTTCAGCACGACTGCTACTTAAAATAGCCTCGCGTTTCAGCGCGACTGCTACTTAAAATAGCCTCGCGTTTCAGCGCGACTGCTACTTAGAATAGCCTCGCGTTTCAGCGCGACTACTACTTAAAATAGCCCCACGCTTTAGACTCGAGGATGACGCGATAACTTCGCGTAAGAAGAAAGTCAGAGACTTTTATCCTTCTCCAAGCCTTACAGCAGGAGTACGGCGATCTCGCCGGTAAAAGAGTTGATTGATCAGTTAAAATTAAGCCAAATCACTCTTAAAATGTTCTAAAGAGTCTCGATGGAAAGATTCTTACCCCCGATGGGCGAAATGTGGGCTGGCACGTCGCTGCCTTGGCCGCCGCCACCACTGCTTGCGCCAGTCACCGATGATGGAGCCGCTCGAGAAGTAGCACGAGTCTTGGGTGCCATTGTTGAGAAAAATCGACGGAAAATCTGGAGAAACTCGGTTGGAAGAAGATTGGGTCGCCTGAACTCTGATCGCCTGAATCTCTAAGTTTCTGGAAAATTCTCAAATAAAGTGAGAAGGATAAGGAATAGGGATTTCATTTAAAATGTAAGAAACCACCTCTTGGAATTCGGCGCGAGTTTCGAAGAAAGTGACTAGTCAGTTACTCTCTAAAACGCGAAGCTATTAGCCTCGCGCGATGATGGAAAATGCGAAGTTGTTTTACTCCACGCAACTTTACAAAACGCGAGGATAGCCTGTGCCTTAGCTTCGCGTTTTCATGGAAAAACTGAGATTTTTGACGAGTGCAATTAGGCGCTTCCATCTAAGTTAAAAATGATCCTTATCCGATCGTTTGGATTAGTAATCTAAGTCACGCAGAAGTGCCTTAGACTATTTTACCAAAATTATTGACCATCTGTTTGTTGAGCAAGCAAAATTATTGAAGCTAACAGATAGAGAGGAAAATAATTTGCTCTTTATTCATAGAAGAAGAGATTACAAAGAGGGAGTTATAGCACTCCCAAAAGCTTTTACATGATCAACTTGTCAATAACTGAACAGTAAGACTTCTCTACGGGGTGTTGAAGCTCAGTTCCCTGGTTCACATGTAAAAGAACTCCAGATTTCTCTACGGGGTGTTGAAGCTCAGTTCCCTAGTTCACATGCAAAGGATCTCCTCTGCAAATGTCAATTAGGATCTGTCATCCGAAATGAAGCACGAGAGGAAAGGAAAGTGCTGCATTGAAGCACAATTCTGCACTGCAAGTGCTGCAGCTCCTTATTTACAGTTCCTTCATGAGTTTATCTCTAGGAGCTAGAGCTTGAAACCTGCAACTATGTTGTAAAGCATATGCTTCTGACTTCCGTAGAGTTACTTTTGCTGATGAAGATCGATGGACCCGCATACACTCCTCTTCAGAAAGGATTGAACTTACTGCAAAAGGAACAGAGTTTCCAAAAGAGTGAAAACGCGAAGCTAAGCTAACTCCGCGTACAGTTGAAGAAATAGCCTCGCGCTTTAAACGCAGAGGATGACGCGATAATTTCGCGTAAAGGAAGAATAGAGTTTCTCTCTGCGGTTTCCTTCTCTTTCATAGCCTCCGGACATGAAGCGACTGCTAATCAAAGATAGCCTCGCAATTCATCGCGACTGCTAATCAAAGATAGCCTCGCAATTTATTGCGACTGCTAATCAAAGATAGCCTCGCAGATTCATCGAGACTACTAGTCAGATAAGCCCCGCGTTTCAAGCGCAGGGATGACGCGATAACTTCGCGTGAGCACAGGGATGACGCGATAACTTCGCGTAGAAAAAGAACAGAGTTCCTCTATGACTCCTCCTTCTCCTTTAAGCTTTACGGCCGGAGAATGGCGATCTCGCCGGTAAAATAAACAATTGGCCGGATTAAACCAAGCCAAAACATCTCAAGATGGTTCTTAGAAGCCCAAGAGTTAAGGTTTTTACCTTCGGAAGACGCTGCATAGACTGGTTCGCCTTCGCATCTACTTTCACGGCTGCTGCCATTAACGCCGGCCAACTTGCGAAAAGCCAAACTCCTCTGGAGAAACATCCTAATGATGAAAATCTATAGAGAATTGAACGAAGATCAGTTGAAGATCATTCGTGAGTCACTCGAGTTCTCAGAAATTCTTCGGATGAGATGAAGGAGAAGATGAGCCGGGAGCTCTATTTAAACAGAATTTCCGTCGCTTGGTATTCGGCGTGGAAACTCAGGGTAATTAATGATATAATTACTCATTTCACTGAAGACGAAGTGAAGCTGATTAGCTCCGCGTAAGTGAGCATAACGCAAGATAGACTTGGTATTCTAACTCCGCGTTTCAGTTTAGATATCCAAAGTATTTCAACACCTGCTGAAGTCTAAGCCATTTTGAAAACTTTAGAGGGGGTTCTGTTGGCAGTGAAAATTTCTAAGTTAAAAGGATTTTCCACAACAGAACGCGGAGCTAATTCAATAGCCCCGCGTTTGTTTACATTAACCCTGCGTTTGAATAAAACGCAGAGATGTTTAATAGCTCCGCGTTGATTCCGCAGTCTGGCTTGTATTAGCCTCGCGTTTGAGTGAAACGCGGAGATGATCAATAGCTCCGCGTTTTGGTTATTTAGCGCCGCGTTTTGATGCGATTAAAGCTCCGCGTAAGCAGATAACCAGAATCTCAAATTGATTGAGATTATGATTTTGGGTTTATCCAAATACCCGAATCAAGTCTAATCAGAATTCCATCAAAACTAAGATATTTGATTGGAATCCTTGATGAATGCGAGTTCTAATTAGATAGAAACTCTTGCATTAACCTGGGGATATAAATACCTTCATGGTGAAACCCTAGGGAGCTTTCTTTTTCGGCAATTGAGATATTTTTCTGAAATCTTGGAGAATTCGAGTTACGCACAGAGCCTTGAGTTCGTGAAGATCAGAGAAAATCACCATCTTCTTTCTGGAGTTCTTGAGAAGTTCGAGTTACGCGAGAGAGCCTTGAACAAATCAAAACCAGAGAAGATCGTCTATAGTCGGCCGATATTTTTAAAAGAGAAGATTTCAACGTACCGATCATCCACGGGAACTACTATAGATCCCATCGCCACAGATCCCACAATATTGTAAAAGAGAGAGATTGAAGTATAAAATCCTCTCGTTTGTTCTCTTTATATATCTTGTTCACCTCCGTTGTAATCTAAGATGTATTCAATGGAAGGAAGCGAAGAAACTTTTGTGACGAACAATAAGCAGGATAATGAATTGATACTATCTTCTAATTTCAAGATTCTAAAAAGAAAATCATGATTGATTCTCTACCTTTTTTTTATTCTTCCAATTACAAAATCAATAATGTAATTGGTGACTACAGTAGCATTGAAAATGAAAAGTCTGCACTGCAAAAGAATTTAGTTGAGAAAACTGATATATGTACCAGGAATGAAGATTGAAAGATGAAGAGAAGTCATGAGATGTAGAAATTTCTACAAAATTCTAACTGAACTTGATAATGAAGCTGAATTAGATGAGCTCGCAAGTGACATCAATAAGGTTATATTTTAAAGCCTATTTTGTTTCCCTCTTTATCTCTCTTTCATTTTCATCCAAATCCTCATCTTAAACCTCTTGTCATTCAGAAATCTAGAAAAATTATTCCTCATTTCACAGACATTCAAATAAGAAAGGAAAACTGAGTTGGAGCAAATAAAAAAAAAAAAAAAGAGCAGCAAGAAGACATCTGCAGTCACGGAAAAGCCCTCCACAGGCGCCATAACGAATTCTAGGTATCACACCTCCATTCATCGCATCAGCAAGTGTCTTTGTCTGAATATACAAGAACTAAACTTGAAGGTTAGAAGGAAGGATTTCTCACCATGTCTCATTAGTGAACCCGTCATTTGTTGGTCTTGTTGAAACAAAGATAAGGGAACATAATTTTCTTAGTTACAAAATAGTTTCCTAATACTCAGCAACTCATGAATACTTGTGCATATCATGCAACGGAAAGAATATGGGTAATTTGTGATCTCAAATTTGAAATTGTAATGTTATCACTTCATCTATGCAATAGATTATATTGCTTGTGCTAATTCAGAAATCTTTAAACTATAATTTTCTTTTTTATGGGGATAACTACCAATTAGAAGAATTGTAGTAGGAAAATTCTATACATGCACACCACTTTGTTCAAGACGCCCACCTTTGAAACTTCCAAAAAAAATACAAGTTCAACATTATTTTTTAGACTAACTTGCTCTTTCACAATTCATTGTGCTCATTGGTCAGGTATTATTACCTGACCTAATTGAATACCTATTGTAGACACAAAAAGAAAAGAAGAAAAAAAAAGAAAAAAAAGAAGAAGAAAAGGGTGCACCCATGAGGCTACGCCGCTTCGGCGTTTCGGTTACGTAGATTTGGTCCGGATTTTAAGAGAACAGTTACCCTCAATCTCGATATTTCTATTACGTGAATTTGGCCCGGATCTTATCCGAACAGTTACCCCTCGATCTATAAAAAAAAATAGAGAGGCAGAATTTTAGGAGAGGACGAGAGAATTACCCTAAAAACAGAGTTTTCAGAGTGGAGAAATTCTCAGGGAGAAGAGTCTCAAACGAAGAGAAGGGTGATGGAAAAATTTCAAGAGCGGAGTTCCCTCCTCTTCTCCGAAGAAATTAACCAACGCGACGTTCAGATCGTCAACGGAGTGCATCAGCGAGACTCCACTGCTACCAAATCTCACATCAAATTAAAAGGGAATCAAAATTAATCATTCCATATTTTTGTAATCTCATATTTTATTCTATAATTTTTCTTTTATTGTTGTATTCAAAATCAAATTAGCAATAGAAGGAAATTATAATTTTTCGGGCGTATAAGAATTGGCGACCACAGTGGGAGACTTCAGCGATACAATCCGATCGACAAGTTTCTCTGGTTTGAATCTTATTGCCGGATGAAGGCCGAAAAAAAAAAAGAGAAAAAGTGAGAAAAGTGAGGCGTCATCACCTACAAAAATTGATAAGGTGTTATCACATGTCAAAACTTATGAAGCGTCATTGCCTATGAAAACTGACAATGCATTATCGCCTGTCAAAATTTATGAAGTGTCATCGCCCATGAAAACGGATAAGGCAGCATCGCCTATCAAAACTTATGAGGCATCATCATCGCCCATTAAAACCGACAAAAAGTCATCGTCTGTCAATAAGAATAAAGCATCATCGCCTCTTAAAAGAGATATGGCATCATTGCCTATTCCAAAGTCAAACTTGATCTTAACACGATCGCAACAAAAAAAAGAAATCAAGACCATCGGAGAAAATACAAGTCCCAACGGGCAAGCCTCAACATTACAAAAGAGGCATTAATTGACAAATTATAGTCGAAAATACTCCGTACAGAGAACCCATAGCACGTGCGCTCACTTGTAGAGAAGATAAAGGTGCACGTAATAAAAAATAATAAAATAATAATCGTGCGGTGTGTAGGGTGCCACCTCGAGGTTGCAACCGCGGGGCTGCACCTGCGGGATGTGCAATCCGCAGGGTGTACCCATTGGTTGCACCAGCGGGGCGCAAATCGTGGGATGCACCCGGGGGGTGCAACCTGCGGGATGCACCCACGGATCGCAACCCGCAGGTGCAGGGTGCACCCGCGGATTGCAACCCATAGGGTGCTAAAATAAAAAGGATCTCTCCATGCACACGCATACGGATCAGTTCGCATGCTAATCTTTCCCCATGCACAGATCTCTCTTATTTTGAGCCAGGGTGCTGCCCTGATGGGTGCGCGCGGGACGAACGTTTTGAAGCTCTATGCAGTCAAGTTTTTGAAAAAAATTATTAGGAAATTAATAACCAATTCTCTTTTTAAAAAATTGGCTGGGGGCACTGCCCCCACACCCTTGGCAGGGGCGCACCGCTCCCTGCACCCTCGGCGAGCTATCGGGTAGCTCGACCCCCGTGTAACTCGTTGAAAGGGCATATTTAACTATGTTGGATTATTTATATTTATCCAACACTCGAGGATTCAAAAAAAATGGTCAAAACATCGAACTCAAATATTATACACAAATTCAAATACATCCGAAGAAAAGAAAGATATTTTGTCACGGAACAATTATCTTCTATATCAGATAATGTGTCCAGAATATACATCAATTGAGGATAAATCCAATCAAATCCTCACTGGTGAGAATTCAAAGCTCATGGTGCATGATGATATTCTCACTGTTTCGTGCAAAAGAAAATGTGTAAAGCTCAAAATTAAGCTGAACCCAACAGATTCGAGATCATTAAAGAACATTCATAAATTTTGAAGCCCGCATTGGTTATGAGGCTCAAGTAGTCAGATGCAAGGCCCAGCCTAGTATAAATTAGATCATGCATAAGACTCAACCTAATCTTAACCAAATTAGATGAGAGACTAAGCCTATGTGAACCGAAGCAGACATATGGCTCAACTTTACATAAATCACTCAGGACATGATTCTCATATTCTGCAATCCGAGAAATTTAGAATGGCCTACCCAAGGGGTAGGGCCGATATTTCAGGAAGGCTCTTACTTTCGCACGACCCACCCAGGGGATAGGGTCTGGCACCGTATTTCAAAATGATTCATATTTGTTACAAATCCATCATGCAATGTTCGTTCAGACTCAGTTTCAAAATGCAATTCTAAAGAAGCTCCCATGCATAAGAAAAGTGAATAAAATCCTCCAAAGCAATACTAGATTCGGTTCTGCCATATGAGGCTATATCTATTATCCAAGCAACAGTCAATATGGCAAATTACAACCATTTCTAGATTATTCAAAAATAAAAAAATGGACAGCTCTCCTCCCAGTCTCTAAAGACATTTCAGTCTAATAAGGGCACAACAATCACCAAAAAAATGTTGAATCTTTCCTCTACATTAAGAATTGATTCAACTGCGGTGGTGAATGGGATCTAGAAGTTCCCAAGGTTGCCTCAATTCCACATAACATTATGAGGCTTGTAGCATAGCAATTAACCTAGCCAATTGAGTTTTATTCCGAGATAAATATCAATCCAGAAGATCAAGATATGCAACTCAAGTGACCCAAGTTTACAAAAGGGTTCTTCAGTCTCAATACAGAGTTCAAAATAACACTAGCATATTTCAACTTCCATGCGAGATTTGTTATGATACTCGCATGTCGCACTCTATAGGAGACTCAAGTTAGTATTCTTGTGTTCAAATCATCACATGTGCTCATTTTCAGGATTGCATCCATTTTGCAACCAAGGCTAAAAGTACAAGCCTTATATTCAAGATCATGTAGTCTCTAAGACGCATGAAGAGACACATGAAAGAGATTTCCTCTCTGAAACTCTCTCAAAATTGAAGCTATATGACGATTACGTCAGATTTGAGCCCACTGAAAAGTTAAAGTTTTATGTGAGGCTCACAACTGTCGTGTCTACATCTACGGATAATGCTCACATTCTTAAAAAAATCATTATTGTGAAATGCAACAATATTCACGATGAAACTATCTATATTTCGATTGCCTGAGTGGGGGCATAATTCTCTCCTGTCCCCTCCAACTCATTAAAATTGAGGGTCAAATAGTTTGGACTTAAATCACTCAAACCTCAGCCTCAACCAGATCAAGAAATACAAAGGTTTACCAAACAACTATCAAATTGATGGTCATTCATGTCCTGCTTTATAAAAATATTATGCGGACTTATTGATATTGGTCATAGTTATCTATCACTGCTTGGCAATATTAACCAACACATCAAAGTCCGTGTTTTCTGGATTGATAAAAAAACTCGTTCTCTTTGGAAGGGTTCGACCATATGCAACCTTATCCAATGATACTGAAGATGAAGATCAAGATGCCTCTAAGTTTTATCATTATGAATCAAAATCACTTCGAATGGTAGAGAAAATGAGGTATGATTTTATCTAAATGGCAAGTTTAAATTTGTGCACACGACAATGCCCACACCCATGGAGCATTGTGTGCACGTCTGCACTCACACCTGCAAAAGCGCTATGCACGCCTATGGAGCGCGCCTACAAAGCGTTGTTCGCGCGCCCATGCCTGCACACCCCCGGCATCCGCAGAGCACTGCGTGGCAAAGAGCAGTGAAACCCACTTCGCTCCTTTGTGTTCGAAGGGAAAAGAATCATATTACTATCACAAAACTGGTAAAGAATTGAGATATGTCACGATACCTGATACTCTGGTTATAAAGGATGGGATCTGCCAAAACACAGAAAACTCTAATGGAGACTCAGACATCAGTCTGGGGGTACTATCCAACGGGTTGTCTACGAGTATAATGTCTGTCAGCCTGACTCTAGATGAAAATGATGAGCTAACTCTTCCTCAAAGATGAAGCGTTAGTCAAATATCTTGATGCCAAATGGAGCATGTGCTTTAAATAGCGCGAACTGCCTATCGAAGACAAGGTGATTTAAGTGAACATGGGTGATGAAACCAACCCCAAGCCCACAAGACCTCAAGTTATTTTGCATCGACTAAATATTAAACCAGATGAAAAACCAGTAAAACGGCATCGAAGAAGACTCCGTCCAGAGCTAATAGAGTTGATCAAGGATGAAGTTAAGAAATTTATACAATCAAACTTCAATAAAAAAAAAGTGCCATAAATGGGTAGCAAATACTGTTCATATTCCTAAGAAGAATGGGAAGATCCAAATTTGCATTAACATTCGAAATTTAAATGCGGCTTGCCCCCAAAGATAAATTTCTGGTTTCAATAACAGATGTCATGATTGACGATACTTGCAAATTCAAAAAGATGTCTTTTACGTATGAATTCTCTGGGTACAATTAAATCAAGATGTACCCTAAAAATAAGAAGCACAAGAAGTGTTCAAAGAAGTGCATGATGGAACCTGTGGTGCTCACCAGTCGGGATCTAAATTAGAAGATCAGATAAAAAGAATAGGCGTGTACTGGCTAATGATGACGCTAATCAATAGAAAATTCCTAAAGAAATATTATTCTTAAGCGAATGAAGGCATCTGACCTCCTCTTCAACCAGCAAATAAAGAAATGCTGGCTCGCCACTACGGTGTCGCTTCGCTCCCCAACTAGAGTATTAGACAAAAGCAATCCCACGTCTCTATGACTAAAGATAGAGGAAACTTTTGGCATGTAAGCCCAAACGAAGTCCTTGCTAACTCTATCATGCCTGGGGTAAAGTATGAATTGTCCAATACCGTCAAGGTAACAGGAAGAGAATAAATTCTTGCTAACCCTATCGTGCTAGGGGTAAAAATATGAATTGCCCAACACCGTTAAGGTAACGGAAAGATAATAAATTTCTCGCCAATCCTATCATACTAGGATAAAAGCATGAATTGCCCAACACCGTTAAGATAACAGGAAGAGAATAAATTTCTCACCAACCCTATTATGTTTGGGTAAAAGCATGAACTGCCCAATACCGTCAAGGTAATAGGAAGAGAATAAATTTCTCGCCAGCCCTATCATGCTGAGGTAAAAGTATGAATTACCCAATGCTGTCAAGGTAAAAGGAAAAGAACCAATTTCTCGTCAACCCATCATGCTAAGGTTAAAAGTATGAACTGCTCTAAACTGCTAAGGCAAAAGGAAGAGAAAAAGTTTGGCGTTAAGCCCAAATGAAATTCTCAATAACTTACCATACTAAGAGAAATAGTATAGCTAGCCCAACTCAAATGGTAGTTGATAAACGCTAATCAAACCTGTTGATAGCTGGGGTTTGCTAAAAATCCTAATAAGATCAAACTCTTGTCACGTTAATATTTCACCTCTGACAATAAAACTTTTCTCGTCTTTTTTCTCTAGCTGAGCAAGTGACACTCCAAAATATTTGTCAAGTTAAAATCATACCTCTAACATCAGAATTCAAAATTAAATCAATTTTCTTTATGAGATCAAATCCGATCAAATCTCCTGTCATGTTAAGTTTTCACCTCTAACAGAAAAGAAAACTCACACTTCATCAAGTCCAACATTACAATCTCTGATGAGCTTGTTTTTGACATCGTCAAGTTAAAAAAAATTACTTCTGATGAAAATTATCTCCCTATCAAGTCAACAATTATCTCTGATAGTCAAATTCCAAGACTAAATACATTAACTGTCATCTCTGCTTAGTTAGCCCATTCCTATCATGACCAGATTCTCTGAATAGATCGAGTTTTGAGGCATGTTTAATGATACCTCCGTCCTCACTCAAATCCCGTTATACTAGATGTCACTGAATGGGTAAATTAATCAAGTTAAATCCTACCTCTGTTTAATCGACTCATTACTATCAAGTCCTGAACCTCTGAGTAGAATGAACTATAAGACATATTTAATGATGCATCTGTCTTTTCCTAATCCGTCATATTAGATGTCACTAAACGGTTAGGATTCTAATGAGTACATTAACATCATACATCTACTTGCCATCTAATGAGCACATTAATATCATACCTCTGCTTGACATCTAATGAGCACGTTAACATCATATCTCTGCTCATTTTCCATAAGACACATTGACAATTATCTCTATTTATCAAATTTATCACAGATTGTCTGTCATACTCTTAGCCTCTGAGCAAGATACTAAAAATATTTTTGTATGCAGACAACAAATTTTCTGAAGCAAAGTTACAAGCGAAAATCTAGCTGGGCCGCACAAGTACAATAGCCAGCATCAAGAAAATTTACTAGAAGTAATCTTTGATACATCGGAGAAGTTCAACAATACACCTCCAACATCAAAACAGTTGGAAGATAGAGATTTTAGAAAATGGTTTATAATATACCATAAAAAATCATGCAATACAATGAAAACTGCAAAGCTAAAATCAAAAGAGTCCAAAGTGTTTCGAAATTCATTACAAATTAATGACAAAGTTTTAAAAACTTTAGAGGGGATTATGTAGATACAAAAAAAGAAGAAAAGAAAGAAGAAGAAGAAGAAGAAGAAGAAGAAAAGGGTGCACCCACGGGTGTCTCCCGCGGGGTGCACTCGCGGGGTGCACTCGTGGGGTTACGCTGCCTCGGTATTTCGATTACGTAGATTTGGCCCGAATTTTAAGGAAACAGTTACCTCAATCATGGTGTTTCTATTACGTGGATTTGGCCCGGATCTTATCCGAACAGTTACCCCTCGATCTATAAAAAAAAGAGAGGGGGCAGAATTTTAGGGGAGGACTAGAGAATTACCCTAAAGACAGAGTTTTCAAAGTGGAAAAATTCTCAGGGAGGAGAGTTCCAAACGAAGAGAAATAAGGTGACGGAAAAATCTCAAGAGCAGAGTTCCCTCCCCTTCTCCAGAGAAATCAACCGATGCGATATTCGGATCGTCAACGAAGTGCATCAGGGAGGCTCCACCGATACCAGATCCCACATCAAATTAAAACGGAATCGAAATTAATCGTTTTCTATTATTGTAATCTCAGATAGCACAGTACCTGTCAACATGATAATTGGTGCAAACGAAATTATTTTTCCCAATCAAGTTGTCATTCAGTTTGCAAAATTATTGAGATGCCGTATCTCAAGGACTTCTACTCCTATAAATAAAAAAAAATTAAATGTTCTTAAAAATAATTGGACAAATTGATTTAGTGAAATAAATAATTGAGTATATACACTTACATTTCCTAGGGGTGGTGATAAGTGAAATGTCACTAGCGTATAAATGGATTTCTTCAATCACGACGTCCTAGCACCTGTTTCATATAGGATATACAAAATTTTAAAACATAAAAAAAAATCAATAAGGTAACATCATTATTTTTCATAATATTATGTTTAAAATAGATTCACCTTAAAACATGGCATAATTGATGGGTTTTATGGAGGAAGTTGAGGAAGAACCTATACACATATTTTAGGACCTATAAATTAGCATTTAGTGACCTAATCATGGTGGTGACTACCAAATTACCATTCATCTAGAGGTTTCATATTTGGATATGTATGTTTGTCCATGCTACTTAAATCTAGTTGTACGGTTCTAAATTAACTTCAGGGGTACGGGATCATGGTGCCGAGCATGTGCGAAACCCTCTTAAAACATGCGGTATCTTCCTCTGAGTACATCCAAACAAATTCTCAAGAAATAATAATAATAATTAAACCAATGCATGCATTTTTCTCTTTATATTGTGTTGTACATGTAAGCATGGTTTTTATATCAGGAACATGTTCAAAACTTGTTTACTCTGATACTCGTGACACATACAAGACTTGTGTTATGTGTGTATGTGTGTGTGAGTGTGTGCATTAATGACAAGTTGTTATTCCTGATACTCGATTAGCGATGATAATGGACACACCCCCCGGCCTATTTTTGGCACTCCTTATACAAAATTTTGAATTACAAAAATAAAATTTTCATTCTTAATTCAAAATTTAGGATAGGATGGGCCAAACATTAACCCATAAAAGTGTCCATTACCATTCCTATACTCGATGTACCTATTTCACTATATTACTCTTTATGCAATCATATATATATAATGTATGTATAACATCCACTTTTTTCCACGTGATATTTTTCATGTTTCCAATTTATTAAAAATAATATTTTGCTAAAAAAAGAATTTTGACCTTATAGTACCCAACCCTACACCTAAATAAACTTGTCTAATCAAGTAATCGTGATTAAGAAAACAAGTAAAATTAATTAAATTCTATTGATTTTCATCTAACAATTAAGATAAGAATTTATTTAGTTTCTTTTAACTAAGGATTCTAATTTGACTAGATATTGAATAAAAAAATCAATCCAAATCTTAGTTGAGTTAGTATAATAGATTAGCCTAATTAATTTAGAATTCAATTATCAGCTAATTAATTAGATCTAATTTAAATTTGATTTCTATACATAATAGAATTCTGACTTAAATTTGGTTTTCATAACTTTTAGGATTCCGATTTAAATTAGGATAGTAATTCAATTAGAATTTATATTAGACATTCCTACTATGAATCATATTAGGATTCTTATTCCCCCTATAAAATACCGCCCAAAAATTAGGATAGTAATTCAATTAGAATTTATATTCGACATTCCTACTATGAATCACATTAGAAATCTTATTCCCCTATAAAAATACTGCCCCTTCATCATACCCCTCACCCTTCCCAAAAGTAGAAAATTTAGGAGAAAAACATGAGGAAAAGAGGAGAAAAAGAGGAGGGAAGAAAAGAATTTCAGTAAGAGAGTTTTGTAACACCCTTTGAAATTTTAACCTCTTTCAAGTCAAACATTTAGATCCATCATAGATCAAGACCAAGATGAGTTCTCTTACTCACTGTATACATGCTAATAATTATACTTTATTTTAAAGTAAGTTTTTCAACTCACTATAAACATATTAATAATTAAACTTTATTTTCTATAATTTCTATTTTATTTAATTAAAAATTGATATTTGTGCTTGAAAACTCAATGAACACCAAAACAAGGCATGATTAGACACAACCTATTATAATACATGACTAGTGATAGATTATTAACTACTGAATTTACTGTTATTGAGTACTAAAATTTAATAATAATCACCAATCCATATAATGAACTGAATTTACTGAACTAAATAATTAATACAAAAATTGACATACACTAAAGTTATGGGGAAAATTGAGAACTTATATGATTTGATGGTTGAATGTAACTATACCATTGTTTTCCTTTTTGGGAGGATCGGGATAGCTCGATCAAAATTTTCACTATTTTCCTTTTTGTAAGGATCGATATAGGCTCTAATCAAATTTACTGTTATATTTTTCCGTCGCTACACGGGGATGCGTTTAGACCATCCAAATTCATATTTTCCTAAATTTTCAAATACCTTAATTAAAAGACGTTGACTAAAAGACCAATAAATAAGCCACATAGTGTGTTAAAATATGAGATTTTTCATTGTTTTAATTATATATGTCTTTATATTACCAAGATATTATTATTTTAATTTTATTATATATTACTGAATCATTTTATTAAAGATCCTGGTTATGCGTGACCCGATATAGAGATTTGTCAAAAGATAGATCATTAGGACACGATTTACATTTAGGAGTATGCGGAGCTACAAGATTGGTGGTCTTTCTAGTTTGATATTTTCTTATTTGAGAATTACTTCTTATTAAAATATGTTTAAGTGTATATGACATATTATTTAGTTTTGTTTATTATTTAGACTGAAAAATTATTGTTTATTGTTATTTATTGCCCATTTTTTTGCTGTAATATGATTGTAATATTTTTCGAGGCTCATCAAGTTATCATTTGATGCCGAATGTTCAAACTATCCATATTTCGGAAAATGGGGCATTACAATATGTATGTATTTTCCCTCTTTTAATTGGTTGCTTAAATTTGACATGTGCAATCTCTATTGATTTGAAGGTTGATAAGAAGACGAATTCACCACATTTGGATATTTACTTCCAAGACTAGTTAGAGACATGTAGACATTTTATCTCTGAAAAGCATGTTAGCTACTATGAAAGTGTGTGTTATTCAATGGATATCAAACAACAATTGTTAATAAGTATTAATCAATTATATATTAATAAATCGCAAATCATCACACAAATTAACATAGAGATTTTTTAACTTGGAAGATCCAAACGAGAAAAAACTATGAAAGAACTGCACTATATTCTCAAGTCAATTGCAGCGATTTGACTACAGCCGCTAGACAACCACGATTCTTCAATAGTCTAAAATATGATTTATTTGCTAGTTAGTCACTACAGAGTTCTACAATCAAACTATCTCAAATTTACTAACGACTCACCACTCAAGATGCGAAATTACAAATATTAAATTATAAAAAATTACAAATAAGTAGAAATTACTACAATCATATATTAAGTACTCGTCTGTTAGTTGAAGATATTGATAGATGTTAATCTTCACAAACCACAAACCAAAGCTCTTTCTTCTTCACTAAAAATATCCTTTTTCATTTTACTAGAGGAACTATCTTTTTTTTTTCTCTTTTCTTAGTTTTTCCATCTCTTATTCATTGAAGATGACAGCATATAAATAGGATTTACACCAATAAACCCTTCAATATTTTTTTAATCATATTCGTCGAAATTAAATCTATGGATCCAAAGGAAAACATATTCCTACTTTAATTCCATTAGAAAAATACTCACAACATATTACCCACGCGCTTTTTTTATTGAGTTATCCAAACTTGCTGTCAAGAGCCATTTCAATAGTTCTTTACTATGAGATCTTAGTGTTTGCTATAATTTTTTATCCTGAAGTTTGATTTGGATGATCAAGGCACTGTGGAAAAAAAACTCAAAGCATCTATAAATTTATGATACATAAATTTTTCCAATTCTGCCGGTATCATATCCAAGTCTTGGCTTGAAATTGATATTATTGCATAACCTTTATCAATTCTTACTTCTGCTTCTTTCTAATTTTGAGTGATATAACTTTCACATATAAACTCCATTTTAGCAAATCTTAGTGTTGTTACAAAAGTCGTTCAAAGCTCCACACTTTTGTAGTGAACATCCTCCTAAGAGTGTTATAGCTTAATCAAATTAACATATATGTCATATCCATTGTATTGAACTTTATCAACCTTGAATTTGGTCATGCCAAAGTGCTTGGATCAGATCTTCATGAGTTTTGGCATATTTAAGATTAAAAATTCTAACAATCACGGAGTTAAATTAAGAGCAGTAGTTAATCTTTTTCTTTTTATTTTCAGTTTAGTTATCTTGACTTATTTCTCACATAGTAATGAATTCTATTCTTTCTTTTAAATCTTATTACGAACATTGGTTTTGATGCGTATTTAAATAAATTTTTTTCTTAGATTCCTATTGAGAAAACTTAATATCTACATGTGTATGTGAATGGTGCAATATATTTATATGGGTTTACCAGTGTTTTAGGCTAAGCATCTTCGTTTTGAGTACGTTGTTGAGCGCATCAATATCTTGGCATACAGGCCATTAAGTTGGTATTAGAGCCCAAGCCTGATTTATGTTGTGATTAGGAGCTTAGGCTTTGGTCTGGAATTACTGCCACGTATATATGTTCTATATTATTCCTAGTCATTATCCTATTACTTGATTCTATAAATTTGTTTATCTATTACTTTTTTGACTCCTTATTTGATCTGAAGTCTCTTATACTATTCTTGGGATGTAATCATTCTTTTTAGTCCAATCTTTTGATACTAGAGCGCATAGCAAACATAGATCCTTCTCCATATCATATGTTTTTTATTGATTGTACTGTATTGAATGGGACCTCTAGAGCTAATAGAAATTAAGAAACAAATGAGGGAGTTGAAGGACTTGTCCTTCATTTAGTAGAATGGATTATTATGGAAAGCTTTGGTTGGGGAGAACAGAGTTTAGCTAAAATCAAAATAACTAGTCGAAACTGATCTAAATAATTAAAATCAAATTGAACTATAATAATTTGATCAATTTTTATTTCGAGCTTTGAAACCCAAAACATAATGAAACCGATCAAATTATTTAAAATTTACATATACACATAAACATGTATATATATGTGTATGTGGACATACATGTATGCATATATAAATATATACTGATATACATATATATGCAATAGATAACAAATTTAATTCCAATTGAACATGTTGAAGAGATTTGCTTACTAAAATGACTAAAAATATAACATCTGGACAAGCTTTATTTAAAAAAAAATTGGAACTAAATAATCTTACTGAACTGAAACGAAATGGTTCATATTCCTAACTGGTTTAGAACAGTTTTATAAAAATTGGCAAAAACCAAACTAAAACTGACCGATATTCACCCTTAGGCCTAGTACTATTGGTAAATAAAAGAGATAGCCGTATGAAGCTGGGCATCGACTACATGGAACTAAAATGGTCACGGTCAAGAACAAGTGTCAAGTGTCCCAAATCAATTTTGTTTGATTCGGTCAATGTAGCCAAGATATTTGCTAAGTTAGATTTGGATATCATTATGTTACGCTGCCCATCCGGAATATGGGTAGAGGAATGCCAACAATATATTCTTATAGGAATATATTAAGCCCCAATACAATACCAATAAATTTGCTATAATAATACTTAAACAACAATTAATAAAATTCAATAGAAATTTTTTTTTATTGGTTGGAACAAAGTTCGGATTTAGTGGAAAGAAAACAACTAAGATTATTTTTTAATATAAAGGATAACTAAATCTATATGGATAAAACAAAGGTATATAGATGAAATAAAGGTAAGCACATCTTCTACTGGGTTTCGGTTTACTTCTCAAAATACATTAAATTATTAGTTTGCTCTATCAAATTTAATTCCAAGTTTGAATATGCAAATCCAGGTCATAGCGACCAAAACTGTATATATAGAAATAGTAGAATAATACATATAATATACCAGTAATAGTTATGTACAATCATTATTATAAAATAAGTTTTAGAAAACACTGCATTAATATTTAACAATAATATTAGCAATTATCGGTTAAATCAATATCATGCAGTGTAGTCAACTTTATAATAAGAGTATTTTTATTTAGGATATCATATAATTTGAAAAGGTAACTGATAAGATAATACTATTTTGATTTTCTTGATAAAACTATAAATTGAGAGAGAAAATGAAGAATAGCTTTTGTATTCTGAGATATATATATAAACTGTACAATGGTCATCATTTTATAGATGAAGGTGGCAAATATAAAACGTAAAAATAAAAGAATATACAAATTGATACTAATTCATAAAATTTTCAATCACATAATCTACGTAATTAGAGAATATTAAGTTAGGAAGTTATCACGATATTATCTAATAAATTAGAGGATTTATCAAATATTAGAGGATTTGTTATATATCATGAGATATGTTAAGATCCCCCCTCAAACTTAAGATAGTTTGGAAAACACCATTTTTAGTTTGGAAACGAGATTATAATGATGACCAGGTGGATGGGCCTTACTAAAGATATCGGTGAGCTGATCAGTCGACGAAACTGAGAGAAAACGAAGAGTGCCTACTTGTAGGTGATGGCGCACAAAATGGCAATCGATCTTAATGTGCTTGGTGCGCTCATAAAAGACATCATTGTGAGTAATCTGAATAGCACTATGATTGTCACAATAAATAACAGTACTGGAGTCTTGAGACATACCCATATTCTAGAGAAGCCAATAAATCCAAAGAAGCTCAGAAGTAGTGTCAGCAAGAGCGCAATATTCAGGTTCGGTACTAGAGTGAGCAATAACAATCTGCTTCTTACTCTGCCAGAAAATAAGAGACTCACCTAGTAAAAAAAGAAATCCAGTGGTGAATTGTCGATCAATAGAGTTACTTGCCCAATCAGCATCAGAGTAAACCTGCAATTGTAATGATGAGCAAGATGAAAAATATAGCCCATGGAATAAGGTACCCTTCACATAGTGCAAGATGCGAAGAATTACAACATAATGAATAGAGCATGGGACAGCCATAAACTGGCTAACAAGATGCACGTCATAGGAAATATCTGGCAGAGTAACAGTGAGGTTGATGAGACTCTCAACAAGTTATCGATAGAAGGTAGTATCAGAAAGGAGCTCACAGTCAGTAGCACGAAGTTTAATATTAGACTCAAGAGGGTTATAAGAAATCTTATAATCAGTCAAGTCAGAACGAGAAAGAAGCTCAGAGGAATATTTGGCCTGAGTTAAGTAGTAGCCATCAGATGTAGAAGTAATTTCCAAGTCCAGAAAATAACGAAGAGAGCCAAGATCCTTCATCTCAAAATGTTAATATAAAAACTGCTTAAGCTCAAGAATACCAAAAGCGTCATTACCAGTAACAATCATATCATCAATATAAATGAGCAAAATAGTGATAACAGCGTCAGTATGACGAATAAATAAAGCAGAGTCATGTGGGCTGGAGGTAAAACCAAGTTGGTCAATAGTGGAACTGAACTTGGCAAACCACCAGGCGTGTGGAGCTTACTTGAGACCATACAAGGCATGCTTAAGGCTACAAACCTTACCATGAGGATGAAGATACCTTGAGGGAGCTACATATAGACCTTCTCAATTAGATCACTATGTAGGAATGCATTCTTCACATCCATGTAAAACAAAAGCCACTGGCGAGCAGAGGCCACAGCCAGGAGAGAACGGACGGATGTAATGTGAGCAACTGGAGCAAATGTCTCATCATAGTCAATACCATACTCCTGAGTATAGTCCTTGGCCACAAGACAAGATTTATACTGCATTGGAGACCCATCAGAATCGATTTTAATCTTATAGACCCATTTGCCAATAATAGTCTTGCCAAGAAGCTAATCAACCAAATCCCATATATAAGTCTTGTGAAGAGCATCCAATCTTCGGACATAACTTGCTGCCAAAGAAAGTTAGAACTAGCCTCGCGATAAGTGCGAGACTCGTAAAGAGTGACAAAAGTATAAAAACAATGATAATTAGTGAGATGAGTAGGAAGAGCTCTTACCCTAGAGGAATGACGAATATCTAAATTGGTAGATGACTTAAGGGTATCAGACGTAGTGGAGAGCCAATAGATGAAGTAGACTGAGTAGAGTCAGATAGAATAATAGGGTTAACAGATGATCTAGAAGTATCAGAAACTGACGTTGAGTGACTGCCTAATGAGCTTTCAGTACCTGCATCAGAAGGAGAGTCTAGGAAAAGATCAAATGTGGAGTTAGTGAAAATAGGGCTAGCGGAAGAAGGTGCAGAGGAGATGAAAAATACTAGTGAAAGTTTTGTATTCCTAAAACTGAATATAACAGGAGATACGAAGACGTTTGGTAACAGGATCATAACACTGATGCCCTTATGTTCAATGCCATAACCAAGAAAACAACATAAACGAGAACGTGACTCAAGTTTAGTGTGCTCATGACATGGGAGTAAGACAAAATAAGTACAGTCAAAAACTTTCAAAAGAGAGTAGTTAGGTCTCTTTCCGTAGAGGAGCTCAAATGGAGAGTGATTTGAGAGAGTAGGAGATGGGACCCTATTAATTGTATAAACGACTGTAAGAGCAGCTTCACCCCAAAAAGATTCAAAAAGCAAGGCAAAAATAAGCAAAGAGCGGATGTATCAAGGATGTGACGATATTTACGCTCAGCATGACCATTCTGTTGTGAAGTGTAAGGGCATGAATAATAAGGTAAAATGCCTTCTTGTGTGAGTTCGACAAGAAAGGAAGAAGATGAGTACTCCATGACATTATTAGAATGAAAGACTTTAATGGTCCGATCAAATTGAGTTTTTATCATCTGCTTAAATTCACAAAAAACACTAAGTAACTCAGAACGATCAGGTAAGAGATAAAGCCAGGTGTATCGTGAATAATCATCAACAAATATAACAAACTAACGAGATCCTCCATTAGTAGAAATAGAAGTAGGGCCCCAAATATCTAAATGAATTAGATCAAAAGATGCAAATGACAAAGAAATACTTTTATTAAAAGGTAAAACTGTATGTTTTCCCAACTGACATGAAAGACAATCAAATGATTCAAAGTTGACTTTCCCTAAATAACCATATGATGCTAAATATTAAACACGCGGTAAGGAAGTATGACCTTAGCGAGAATGCCAAATGCTCGAGGAGACAAATACTGCAATGGGTTAAGCAGAACCAGAACTTGTAAGATATAAGGAGGAAAGCTCAAAAAGATGGCCAACTTTATGCCCGGTCCCAATAACTAGCCTGTCTGTTGATTCTGCACATCATACGCTTTATTAGAAAAAGTTAAAATAAGGCCAAGTTCTACAAGTTGTCTAACAGAGAGAAGATTTAAAACTAAATTAGGGACAACATATGTATCAGGCACAAAGAGAGTAGAAATAGAGACAGGACCAATATGACTAACAGACATATGCGAACCATCAGCAGTATAAATGACAAGAGGAAGTTCTAGAAATTTTTTATTAGATACAAGAGAAGAATTAGGAGTCATATAATTACAACAAGCAGTGTCAAAAAATCAAGGAGATAATTTACCTGAGGAGACTAAGAAGACAGTAGAAGCACGGGACAGAACCTGATTGACAATAGCTTCAAGATCAGCTACAAAGAGAGGAAGCAGATGATTGTCCGAAGAGGATGAACTAGTAGAAGCAGCCATAACAGTCTTGGGCATTTGAGATTTTAGAGTATCTCTTGCCTCTTTAGCCTTTCTCTTAAAATAATTAGAGATGTGGTGACCCTTTTCCTTGCAATAATAACGATCGTTGAAGCGGCATGGTTTAGCGAAAGCAGCAGCCCCAACAGGAGGGGCTAAGATGGAAGAGTTTGGAGTTGCAGTAGCCATGACCAAGTCAGTAGAATAAACACAACGAGTTTTCTATCATGTCTCCTTTGAAATAAGCTCCGTGAGAGCAGTCTCGAGCATAGGAAGAGGAGATCGATGGAGCAACGAAGCTTTAGTACTTTCAAAATCATCGCGAATATGCATCATGAAGTGGATGAACTGGCGACGATTTCGGTAATCTACAAAAAGTTGGCTAGACTTTTCATCCGGAAAAACTGGGTCAGTCTGAGAGAGCTAATCTCAGATGCTACTAACCTTATAATGAAACTCAGCAATAGACTGACCTGGCTCTTGACGCATTTGATATAATTTAGATTCCAATTGAAACTGAAGAGTGGCATCACTAGAACTGTTGTATCGATTTGCCAAAAAATTCCATGCAAGTTTGGCATTTCAAAACTTTGGCAACAGACTCTAAAAAGAAGGAACTGAGGTATTTATAAATCAAAATAAGATCTTACAGTGAATACCTTCTCATTGCTCAAACCGCTCATCAAACTTTTTTACACTTTCAGAGTTAGCCTTTGTGGGTGCTGGTTTAGACCCATTAACAAACCTCTATAAGCAACGACCAATGAAAACAACTGATATTTGCTGGGCTCATGCATTGTAATTGGTGCCATCTAAAATAATCTCTATAAGGCAAGTAATCTCATAAGAAGAAGTCATGGGAAAATGATGATACTAACCGAATAAGAGCAACAGAAAACATGAGTGGAATAGATGCCGCGTGGATCGATGGGTTGCAGAACAATACAACGTGAGTGGGTCGATGGATCAAGGCGCAAGTCAGATACTTCAGAAAAAATCAGACCTCACAGAGGCTCTGATACCATGATAAAACTATAAATTGAGTGAGAAAATGAAGAATAGTTTTTGTATTCTGATGTATATATAAACTGTACAATGGTCATCCTTTTATAAGTGAAGGTGGTAAAAATAAAAGGTAAAAAATAAAAGAATATATAAATTGATGCTAATTACATAAAATTCTCAATGACATAATCTATCTAATTAAAGATATTAGTCAAATATACTAAGTTAGTAAGATATCACAAGATTCTCTAATAAATTAGAGGATTTATCAAATATTAGAAGATTTGGCATATATCATGAGATATGCTAATATTTCTCAAGTATAAATTTAAAAAATAATAACATAGAATATCTAATACTGAGTCAGACCTAATACTGAGTCAGACCCGCCATCTGGTAAACATGAATAATTGGTGTAATATAGTGAATCACCATGCATCCATAGTATGTGAACGATTTAGTTATATAATTTAACACGTTTACAAACAAAAATATATATATTTCCATCATTCAGTTTTTCTTCAACATAATGTTATCTAAGTATATTTCATGTCAACTCCAAATTTTTCTCGTAATTTATATTTGGTTCATATCAGTTATAATATTTCAATTCGGTTTTACTAGTTTATTAATAATATGGTTCATAAAGGTTGTCCATATTTAAACTTTATTGAATATATCACAACTAGCTAAATTAAAGACTAATTGCTTTTAGATCTCATAATGATACTTTCACCACGTAAGTATGAAAGTTGAGAGCTTTCCTATACTATGCATGTTCCTTAATTATATAATAAGTATACAATACAACTTTTCTCGATGTCATCACAGCTTGATATCATAAGCAATATTTTTGCGTGATTATAGTCTTCAGTGATTCTACCAAATAGTGTATATATCGATCATTCTAAAAATCTGGTTATACTATATGATTTAGCAAGTATCCATTTTGATAATAAATTCATAACAAGAATAATTAAATTTTTTAATAGTATAAAAAATTATAGCAAAATAATAAATATGTCTGTGATAACAAATTGACTTTATATAAATTGAGCAACATAATTGATATAAAACTAACATATTTAATGAGTCTAAAAGATAAATCAGCTCGATTTGTTTCGCATTACCAATCAACTTATAATCACAATGAAACAATATACATAAAAATATTTAATATAGTTTACAATGAATTTAGGTAATTTTTAATGATTTTTCTAATATTTATAAAGCATTCAAAAAATAATTTTAAAGTTAATTAGTCATAACAGGTGAAATTAATAAGTGGGTCTAGGTCTATTTTATTGAGTTTATAAGATGGTGGATGATATTTTGAAGTTGTTAGATTTGCTAAATAGTGGATGAGTTAATCCATGGATCCAATAAACATAAATCTAATAAGAAAGAGAGAAAAGACTATCTACGTCAATAAAGCCAATAAGAAGGCGACACTCCTACAAGACAATTGGCATGCCAAGAGAGGAAAGAGATAATTTTTAGAGAGTTTGAATACGTTGTTGAGGTTGAATTAAGAAGAGAGGTTGGGTCTAAATCGTATTGAATTTTGGAGTTAAAGAAGATGAAGGGTTTAAGAGAATTAAAGAGGTTAATTAGGATTTGTTTATTAGTTTTAATAGTAGATTATAAAGTAGATTATAATGATGGATTCTAATGGAGAAAGATGAAGATTGAGAGTTTGAAAATTAGAAGAGACGAACAGTCCATACTACGTTTAAACAGTAAATTGATGCTTAATCTAATAAGCTAGTAACATAACCTAGTGGTTTGAACTTTTGGCTTAGCTGGGTGTATGAGTAGAAGGTTAATTGATCAAATTCTCTTAAAATCGCATTTTTAATTTATTTGTTTTTAAAGTTTCTGGTCATAAACATGAGTTTTAGCTTTAGAAAAAAATAAGATAAATAAATTTGGATTGAGATAAAAGATGATTTTAAAATAATCTATATTTTTATTTGCTTTCTTAGAAACTATGTCATCAATCACAATAAGTGAAATAACATTATATTGTAATAAATATATTATATGCGTAAGGGTTGTTACACATCAAGTGAGAGGGAAGGTGACAGATATCCAAATAATTGCTTTTAGAATCCATTATGGCAATTATGAGTATTTGGTGATATCATTCAATGTAAGGAATGCACCAGAAGTCTTTATAGACTTGACGAATATGTTGTTAGCATTGTAGTAGATCAGCTTGGTCTTATATTTTATCGTATTCCAAGAACCAGGAGGCTATGAGAGGATAACGTTGCAGAGTTTGAGAATGGAGAGACTCTTTGAAAAATTGCGTAAATGTGTATTTTGGCTGGAGAGTATATCCTTCGGGGACACATTGTTTTAGATAAAGAAATTTCTATGGATCCTAAAAAAATGGAAGCAGTAAAGGATTGGTCTACTTCCAAGCTAATAAGGAAAGCACAGAGTTTCTTAGACTATTAGGATACTATTCAAGATTTATGTAGAAGGGAGAGAAATATATCTGGTCTAAGGAGTGAATCACCATATTTGAGGAGTTGAAGTATAGATTGACTACAACACCATGTATTGATAATACCAGATGGATTTGGAGATAAAGTAGTGATTAGTTATATATTGTGGAAAAGTTTAGAATGTGTTCTGATGTAGCACTACAAGGTGGTTGCATGTGCTTCTAAATAGCTCAGGACTCATGAAAAGAATTACTCCACATATAATTTGGAGCGGCACTTTAAATACCTACAGACACTAGTTCTTAGGAGATTTATGCATGTTCTATCTGATACTTATAGTACAAGAACCAAACTCGATATTGTTAAAAAAAAAAAGAAGAGGGAAAGTAGGACAATTCAAGATAATATGTATCTGATGAGAGCCATATATTGCATATTTATAGTCTTCATATTATCTACCTTTGTATTTAAATAATACTACTCTGGTATATTTAGTTTATTTTTAGGTAATCCGATTCCTACAAAGATATGGCATGAAATCAGAGCTGGATTAGGAAATCAAGTCCAGAAAAGGATTAAAAGTGAACAACGACAAGACAGTGATGCTTCAAAGAGTCAAAGTCCAATACAGTCAGAAAAATCAAGAGATAAGGACTAGAACTTCATGCCAAAGAAAACTCAAGAAATTTCCTCCTATTATTATAGCTATTTAGCGGCATTTTGCCGCCATTTGGCGGCAAAAAGTGGGGTCCACGGGTTGATTTTTCTTCAGGGGCTTTGAAGTAATTTTGTAGTTTTTCAGTTGTATTAAAATTAAGGTTTGATTCTCTGAAGCCTATTTATTAACCGTATACTTATAACTAGGGTAAAATCTTGTAGTTTTGTACTTGAATTTTTAAATTAATAAAAATTAGGATTTGCTGAAGGGGTGACGACCGCAATACCGACTCCAGAGGTAATCTTTGTTGTTCTTCAATTTTTCTTACCTAATTCTCTTCTAGTTGCTTTCTAGTTTAGATTTATTTGCTTTCTACATTAGATTTAATTGCTTTCATGAATAAAATAGGATTTTTCTTACGAGAATTATGAGCAGCTAATTTAGTTTAGCTCTAAGATATAGATAAAACTAGAATCCACCATGTAATTGCTCTCTAATATTTTCTTCCTAATTAAAATAATAAAGACATAATTTTTCTATGAAAAGATTAAAATACAAGAACTCATAGATTAATACTTTGATAAATTATACTTGAGTTAAGTTTCTTGATAGCCTATGCTTAGTTAGGGTTTGGGGTTATTGATTTTCATCTTCTTTATCAAATTATCTAATAATTTAGTTTGCTTTCATGAAAAGTAATTTTTTGATGAGTTATACTTGCACACTACTTGATAGTTCATGTTTAGAGCACTTTAAATAAAAATTAAAACTAAAAGATCGAATTTTTATAATAGAAGAAGATAATAGAAGTAAATTCATGGTTGGAGACTAGTACATTCTAGATCCTAGGCTAATTAGATAATATCAAATTCAACTTAGAATCTTTGGTTAGTCTGTTAGAATAATAAGAATAGAAAGAATTGCAAAATACCTGAGATCTCTACAAGACGATCTGTAAAGCGCTACAACCGACACTGTATACTTGCAATTAAATTATCACATCAGTATCACCACTTCTTCTTGCACCAAAGATTTTACCATTTTAGATGAAACTAGAGCTATATTTCTCTTTAACTTCCATTCCAAAGTTTCTATATATTTCCATGCCATTTTAGTTTTCAAGGTATCAAAGAAAAAAGAAATGGACAAATTTCTTTTCTTAGGAACACATACAAGAAAAAGGATAATGATAACCTCACCATTAACTACTTTACTTTCATTTATTAATTTCATAGTAATAGAAATATATGTCCTACCAAGAAAGAATTTGCAACTTTCTAACCTCTTGCCTAGCAGGCAAAGATTAACCTCTACGGAAAGACTGATTTATTAAGCAACTCCATTGTATTGCCAGAATTCATTTTATATATTTGAAGCAGTTGACCCTCTTGCTTCTCTCATGGTACAATCCCTTCCCACTGAGCCACTTTTCTTCTCGATCCACAGAGACAAAATGTATGACTAGTTTGTAAGTGCCATATATTGCATATTTATAGCCTCCATATTATCTATTTTGGTATTTAAATAATACTACTCAGGTATTTTTAGTGTGTTTTCAGGTAAATCTATTCCTATAAGGAGATAATATAAACTCATAGCCGGATTAGAAAACCAAATCTAGAGAGAAATTAAAAGTGAGCAAAGCTACAAGACTATGATGCTGTAGAAAGTCAAAATTCAATACAGTCATCAAAATCAAAGGAATAAGAGTAGACACTTAAGCAAAAGAAATTTGGGGCCAAGAATCAATAGCTTTGCCACTATTTGGCGGCATTGGCCGCCAATTGGCGGCCCAATGGGCCCCATATGGATGGAATTTTTATGGGGTCTTCATTGTAATTTTATAATTTCTCACTTATACTCAGATTAGGGTTTGATTCTCCGAGGCCTATATATTGGCCATATCCTTGTAATCTAGCTTTTATGATATAATTTTGTACTCGAATTTTATAGAATAAAATTAGGATTTGCTGAAGGGGTGACAGTAGCCATGCCGACTCCAGAGGTACCCTTTTCTGTTCATCATTGTTTTTTAGATAATTTTCTTCTAATTGCTTTCTACTGTAAAACTTTAATTGCTTTTATGAATAAAAATAGGATTTTGCTAATTAGAAGTATGAGTAGCTAATTTAGTTTAGCTCTAGACTGTAGATGAAACTAGAAATCTACCATGTAGTTGCTCTATAGTGTTTTCTTCCTAGATAATATTTTTCAATGAAAAGATTAAAATATAATAACTCGTAAATTAATGTTTTGATAGGTTATACTTGAATTAGATTTCTTGATAGGCTATACTTAGTTAGGATTTTGGGTTGTTACTTTTCATCTTTATCATAGAGTTATCTAATGATTTAATTTATTTTTATGAAAAGTTGTATTTTTGATGTGTTGCCCTTACACACCATTTGATAATACATGCTTAGAAAACCTTAAGTAAATATCAAAACTAAAAGATTAATTTTTATGACAGGAAGAAAATAATAGAAATAATACATGGCTAGAAACCAGTGGATTCTATATCTTAGGCTAATTAGTATAACTTAAATCCAACTTAGAACCCGTAGTGAATCCATTAGGACTAAAGAATTAGTAAGAATAGCAAAATACCTTAGATCCTTGTGGGAACGACCAGTGCTATACCGACACTGTGCACTTGAAGTAGATTTATCACATCACTAGTGCCAACAATTCATTACGTAAGAAGGGACTCGTCGAGTTGAAATCACTAACTAATACTAATATGATAGAAAAGAACTGTCTTTTTATATACTTTTCCGTTACTACCATAGTTCTTACGCAATTGATCAGATCATATAGATATCTCTTAAACACAACATAGGTCGTCAAAAGGATCACAGACGGCTCACCAAAGCATGAAAGCCAAGGTCTTTCCGAAAATAGATTTCTATTTGAAGAGTTCATAACCGCATGGATAAAATCACACTAACCCGTCAATTTGGATCCAATTCGATTTTTTTTCCTCTTCCTCTATTCCTATCCCATAGGTACATTATTTGAATCAATAGAGAACCTTTTCTTGTGTATGAATCAAAATTATGAAATTTTAATTCCTTCTCGATCCCTCCCAAGGAAAAAACAAAAGATTTCATATAGTACTTTTGATCAAAAAATAATCGGATTTATTTCGTACCCCTTACTTAATGAGAAAATGGGTCAGATTCTAAAGTATCAACAAACCTATGGGACTAAAGGAATGATGGAAATGATGGAAGGGAACAAAAAAAGAGAGGGAAAGAAAATCGAAATGAAATAAAGAATAAAACAAAAAAAAAAGTAAAAAATAGAAGAGCCCAAATTCCAAATGAATAGATTCAAGCCCGAAAAGGATCTTTCTAATTCTCAAAGAATGAGGGGCAAAGGAATTGATCAAGAAAGATCTTTTGTTCTTATTTTATTAGATTAGAAGATCGTGATTTAATTCATATATGTTTGGTAAAACGAATAATCTTCTCCTTAAATCATAAATAGAAAGTGTTCAATGGGAATATGAAAACATGAATAAGTTTGTCATAGTTACTCATTAAGGCAGGGTGGAAGAAGGGAAGAGATTTTTGAACAAAGAAAAGGATCCAATTAATATGAAAGAATTGAATAAGGATCCATATAAGGTGAAAATCTCATGTACAGCTCTGTATAGTGACAGTAAGAATGACTTATCTGTCAACTTTTCCACTATCACCCATACAAAACCAAACTCTATCTTACATAAAGTTACCACAGTACGATTAACCTCTAAATTTGAAATCACTGCTTATATACCTAGTATTGGTTACAATTCACAAGAACATTCTAAAGCATTAGTAAGAGGATGAAGGGTTAAGGATTTACCCGGTGTGAGATATCACATTGTTCGAGGAATCGTAGGTATTGTTGGAGTAGAGGATCGTCAACAAGGATGTTCTAGTGCATTGTATATTCTTATCAAGGACTTGTATCATTTGATGATACCATGTAAATCCCTAGAAACATATTAAGTGCATGACTAACCCAATAACAAAAGTTTCATAAGGGGACTCGAGCAGGCTATCATAAGACAAAAGATCTTCCTTCTAAAAGAGATTTGACTCAAAACTATTATACGTCCAAAGTCCAATATTAAAATCATTCCAGAGGTTTTTCCTTACTTTGTTCATGTCAATAAACAATTCGAAATACCTCGACTTTTTCAGAATAGATCCGAGTCAAAAAGTAATGATTCGAAGCACTTCTTCTTAAATTATACTATTTTGGAAACCCAAGGACTCAATCATATGGAGATCTTTCATATCTTTTGAATCCACCCTACAATATGGGGTCAGAAAGCCAAAATAAGTGATTCATTTTTAGCCCTTATAAAAAGAAAATAGTTTTTTAAACCTCTTTCACGCTCATGTCACGTCGAGGTACTGCAAAAGAAAAAACTACAAAATCTGATCCAATTTATTATAATCGATTAGTTAAGATGTTGGTTAACTGGTAAAAAAATTATTGGCTTATCAAATTATCTATTGAGCCGCGAAAGAGATTGAACAAAAGATATAAACAAATCCACTATCTATTTTACATCAAGCAATATGTGAGATATAGCAGTAAAAACAAGACGTGTAGGTAGATCAACTCATCAAATTCTTATTGAAATAGGATCCACACAAGGAAAATCGCTTGCCATTTGTCGGTTATTAGGGGCATTCCAAAAATGCTCGGGTCAAAATATGACTTTTAAATTAAGTTCTAAATTAGTAGATGCCACCAAAAGGAGTGGTGATGCCATACACGAAAAGGAAGAGACTCGTAGATTGGCACAGAAAAATAGAGTTTTTGCACATTTTCATTACAAATAGGATCGATATAGAAATATAGATCCATGAATCCATACATCTCGATCAGAGAAGAATTAATAGAAAAAGAAAGTTGAAACATAAATCATAGATTAACTAAACACTCTTGAGGGCTTGCTTAAGAAAAATAAATTTTACGGGAATATCATGGATTAAAGTTTGATCATATTCATGGGGATTTCGTAAATATCCCATTCAAAAAATAAAAATCTCGAAACAATTGGAACTTTTTCGAAGATTGGATGTAGTTACTAATTCATGATCTGGTATGTACAGAATGAAAACTTCATTCTCGATTCTATGAGAATTTTTATGAAAGCATTTCAATTGTTTCTCTTCTATGAAAATTTTATTTTCTCAAAATGTATCCTAATTTTTGGCCTAATTCTTCTTCTGATGGTCGATTCAACCTCTGATAAAAAGATAGAGCTTGACTATATTTCATCTCTTCAACAAGTTTAGTAATGAGCATAACAGTCTTATTGCTCCTATGGAAAGAAGAATCTATAATTAGCTTTTCGAAAAAATTCCAAAAGAATAATTACAAAGAAATCTTTTAATTTCTTATTTTACTAGGTTCAACTCTATATATTCTTCTATCTGTAGAGTACATTGAATGTATTGAAATAGCAAACAGAGTTTCCATTATTCATATTAACAACTATTTTAAGAGGAATGTTTTTATATGGTGTAGCTCCAGAATGTTTCAGTTTATATTCCTACATATTATCAAGATATACCAAGAGAGATGTACGGTCTAATGAGGCTATTATAAAATATTTACTCATAGGTGGGGCAAGCTCTTCTGTTCTGCTTCAGATTTCTCTTGGTTATATGGTTCATCTTGGGAGAGATCGAGTTTTAAGAAATAGTAAAAGGTCTTAACAAGACACAAATGTATAACTTTCGTGGAATTTCAATTGTGCTTATATCCACCACTGTAGGAATTGGATTCAAACTTCCCCAACCCCTTTCATCAATGGGCTCCTGATGTATATGAAGGAGTGCAATTCGCTCGACAAATTCCTACCTCAATATCTATCTCTGAGATGTTTGGATTTTTCAAAACTCCATAGACATACAGAAGAGAAATGTTATCCAGACTCGGACCAAGACATAACTTTTATCAAAAGTTTTTTGTGATCTTTAGTTCAAATAACAATTAACATGAAGTAGGGTCAGGAACAATGAATCTCTTTATGATAAATAAATCCGTTTTGCAAGTTCGTTATTATGGGTAATTCCTACAAAGGATCAAACTAATAACGTATATAATACTTGAATTATAGATGTAGATACTACATAGTTGGTTCTCATCCTTCAAAAACTATGAGTGTTATTGGGGCATCCGTTGACTAATAGATCACCGTAAGATGATCATCTCATAGCTATTAAGAACAAGTCAAATCATATGGTTCTATTTCTCAATCTTTCTAACTTGCTCCTACGGAGTCAAGCTCGAAAGATTGATAAAGTCAGTCATTCACAAATATTAATGAAGGATTCCTTAAAAAGTTTAGGATTAGGAATTCTTTTTCTAAATTGAATGGATTCAGCCTTACACATACGCGAGGGAGGTAATCAAAAAATAAAGAAGATGGGTTTTTCTTTCTTTTATCACTTAGGAGTCGTACGAGATGAAAGTCTCATACATGTTTTTGAATTAAAAAAAGAAGTGAGTAATCCTCTTTTCAACTCTAACTCTTCCACTCTAGTCATTGCTTTTCTTTATGTTACTTCGAAAGTAACTGCTTCAGCTTCAGTAACGCGAATTTTTGATATTCCTTTTTATTTCTCATCAAATAATGGCATCTTCTTTTGAAAATCCTAACTATTCTTAGCATGATATTGGGGAATCTCATTGTTATTACTCAAACAAGCATGAAACATATGCTTGCATATTCATCCATCGGTCAAATCAGATATATAATTATTGGAATAATTATTGGAGACTTAAATGATGGATATGCAAGTATGATAACTTAATTTATTGTTCTATATCTCTATGAATCTAGGAACTTTTTCTTGCATTATATCATTTGGTCTACGTACTGGAACTAATAACGTTCAAAATTATCCAGGATTATACACGAAAGATCATTTTTTGGCTCTCTCTTCAGCCCTATATCTCTTATTTCTAGGAGGTCTTCCTCCACTAGTAGTTTTATCGAAAAACTCCATCTATTCTAGTGTGGATGATGAGCAGGCCTATATTTCTTAGTTTCAATAGGACTCCTTACCAGCATTGTTTAAAAATGATCAAGTTATTAATGACTGGACGAAACTATGAAATAACTCCTCACGTGCGAAATTATAAAAGATCTCCTTTAAGATTAAATAATTCCATCGAATGGAGTATGACTATATGTGTAATAGCATCCACAATACTAAGAATATCAATGAATCTAATTTTTTGCAATTGCTCAGAATAATCTCTTCTAACTTCTAGACCTATCAAGATCCCTCTTACTAACTAGAATAAAAAATTTGGTAGAGTTGTTCTGTTTAAAATGGGTTGGGGTTATGAACTTATAATCATGGAATCAACTCGATCATCAGATTATAAGTTCATTCCATACCGAACAGACCGGATTAAGGTTATGAATATTCTTATTATGAGAAGTGGTCATTTGAGCATATGTAAATAAATATTATATTTCCATATGGATCCCTATGTTGTTATATTCTATTTAGGATTAGGAATAGGCGTAATTGGACCTACTTTTGACATATCTACCATTATTTCGGTACCATATTCACTTCTTTGGGATTCTATTGAATCAAAAATAAGTTTCATTGTATAACTATATAAAGTATTCTACGGATAATTCAAATTGAAGCAATTTGATGTCTGACTTGGGCCTATATGATATGACCAATCGATAGAATACTCCAACACTCCATCTATTTTTGTCATGTATTCCATATATCACACTAGATAGATATCATATTCATGAAATACAATTCACTTTCAAGATGCCTTGATAGTGAAATGGTAGACATGCGAGACTCAAAATCTCATGCTAAAGAGCGTGGAGGTTCAAGTCCTCTTCAAGGCATAATATTGAGAATGCTCATTGAATGAGCAATTCAATAACAGTTTTCAGATCTAACCAATATTGATATACCGTATATCTTATCTATTGATACGAAGTATTCTGGCAATCCTCACCATCCGATTCTGAGCTATAGGTGTCAGCGAAAAAAATTCTGGAAAAGCAAAGCAGATCCACGAATTCAGAGACGGAAGCCCGCAACTCATTTGATCCGCGAGTCTAAGAAACTGAGATCCACGAGTCTAAGAAACTGAGGTCCCCGATCCAGACGGCAGAACAGGTTCACGAATCTAAAGCTGAGATTCGCGACACTACTTATAACTTTCGGGTGGGGGTTTAATACAAAGTCACCTGACCCGAACAAGAGAATTGCCACCTCGGATCGTGGGACTAACTGCCAAACGAATGCAGCGGCGTCACTTCGGTTGTGGGAGCAACCGCCTAACGAATATGGCGGCACTTCTCGAGTAGTGGGAGCTAACGGACGAGCAAATATGGCGGGACGTTACTCCAAACCCCCTATAAAAGGCAGGGAGCGAAAGATATACAGAGACACAGATGGACAGAGAGACAGACAGAGACAGAGACGTCTTCTCTCAGAAATTATCCCTAGTAATCAAGAGTAAAGAGACCCATTTTCTTTTCCTTTAGCCAACTGAGAGAAATTGTATGGAGTGTCAACGAAGAGCAGGATCGTCCTCCATAGCTACCTAGAAACCCAGCTTTAAACAAAGAGGAAGTCCATCTTCCTCATCTTCTGTAAACGGAAAACCGTTAGATTGTAATCCTTTATTGAAAGATTGTCAGTAAAGAGAAATTCAATTTTCATGGCGAACAGAAGATTGGCGACTCCGCTGGGGATGACCATCACCTCAGATGATTTGGTAGTGGCTCAATCCGACAACATTCCAGTTGGTAGTATAGTCGACTCACTCACCATTTCCGTAGACCAGCAAAGGTATGAAGAATTTCTTTCTTCAGGCTCCAAGAGCCCTACTTCCCTAAAGGGATACCATAAAATCTCCAAGGGATCAATTCCGAAGGAGAAGGCAATAGCCCAGTTAAGGAAATCAACGGACCAAGATAGTCTGAAATCCCCTTCCCTGATAACGGGCTCCCTGCCAGTCCCGTTAAAGACTCTTGATCTCTCAAGCAAAGTGGACCAAGGTCCCCGCTTCAACAAGGGGAAACGACCACCACCCGCTCCGCAAAGCTGTCATGCGGGGAAAAAGGTTCCTCTCACTCGTACAATGAGGAGAAACCTGAGGAGAAGCAAAGCGCGTGCCCTTCACGAGAATGCGCAACAAAAGGAAACTGCCAACTCATCTCGACGGAAACCTACGATCCAAATATGGAAGCCTAAGGGCGAGGTTGGTCAAGATGCAGAAAGATTCACTCACGTTTCCTACAGGAAGCGGAGTGAACCCGTCAAAGTGGTTTATGAACAACGCGGAGCATGTATTCGCGTCCCAAGGGAAAGATCGGAAGAAGATCGCGAACCTCAAATTCGCAAGAGGCACATGCCTATCCGCGAGGCTGAGTCGTCCCTGAAGTTATCACAAATGAGCCCATCACAAGGGACTCCAGTGCAAGAGATCTTAGGGAACTTCTAAATAGAAAAAGAGAAGAATCCCATGTATCTCAATGCCGCTGTGAATGACTGATCAATGCAGTACTGTTTCACTATCATTGTTCAACTCATGCCTGATCCTCGATGTTTTGTCGACTGTCGCCTCTGTCAACATCGTCAAAAAGGAGACGACGCGGTCTCAATCCCGCGATGACCTCCAACATGATAAACGTTGGAGAAAAGAAAAATAAAAAGAAGGCGAAGAAAATCTCCGAAGAAGAAGCTTCTGACCCAGATTTCTCTTCGAGTTCGAAAGATCCATCCAACGAAGAGCGAGGAGTTTTTCGGCACACTCGACTCAAAAGTGGGGTGGCGATCCCTATGAATTATAGACAGATGGCGGGGATCTCATCTGATGAAGAAGATGTAGCCAAGTCTGTTATGGCTGAATCACAGACGTCTGATTCATTCTTAGAAGACTCCGCCTCTGCATATATGATGCAGAACAATATCCCAGAAGAGTTCATGTGGAGAATGGAGGAGCAGGATAGACATATCCAGCGACAACAGAACGCCATCAGCGAGTTTAAAGATATGTTACACGTTCTGATGGAGTTAGAAAGAGCGAAACTGAAGAAGACCACAGAAGAAGGTCACGGTCCTCATAACAATTGAGAGGAAGAAGAGCATCATAAAGATGATGACAATCGCTCCATGCACCAGGAGGGAAACGCAAATGTTGTCTGGATGGAGAGCTTCCAGAACCAACTGAACACCCTCATGCATAAAGGCGACCTACAAGAACTGGGTGTGGTAAGGCCATATCCCATAGAGTGGGAAACAGTACCATTCCCAGAAAGCTACAAACCGTTGAAGCTCAAATCTTTGGATGGTAGGGGATCGCCAAACTAACACCTCTACTATTTTAAGTCGCAGATAGGGCATTTATCCTGAAATGACCCTATTATTACAAGAGTATTTGTTAGTACCTTAACCGGGCTAGTTTTTGAATGGTTCCGGAGATTAGAACCGGAAACCATCAATTCCTGGAGCGATATGGAGAAAGCCTTTCTCACTCGATTCTATGAAGACAATATGGAGGTGTCAATGCCGGCGCTCCTAGCCGCTAAACAAAAGAAAGGAGAGTCAGCCCGGGACTTCATCAAAAGGTTCCGGAACAATTCTCTCAGATGTCCGCATGGGATGCCAGAAAAGACCCTGGTAGAAACCTGTCGACATAATTTATCGACCATGGTTTTAGCCAGAATGGGGGCGGTGAAGTCCTCAATTTGGAAGGATCTCGCCTTACAAGCTGAAGAAGCTGAAGAAATCGCACAAAGGCTTGAAGAAGAAGGAGGCGAGGAGAAACCGAGCGAGGTGGTGACAACGGCTATAGGTCCCGACCCCGAGGGTATAAGGGAAAGGAAACAATGGTCACTGACGCGCCACAACCCACGAAGACTCGCTCGAAACTTCATCCTTAGACGCGGGTGCTGCAAAAGCAATATTCCTTTAAGGATGAGCACACGAAGACTATTTTCAATCTCCTCATGAGTAAGAAAATGCTGAAGTTGCCAGAATCCAAACGACCAGAGGAAGCTGGGAAAGTTAATGATCCTAACTACTGTGTCTACCATAGGATCATTAACCACCCCACTCAAAACTGCTACATCCTTAAAGATAAGATTCAAACCTTAGTGGACGCTAATGTCATCAAACTTCAAGAGCACCAGAAGAAGGTGACTGCAAACATGGTGACTGTCAAGTTCGGCAAAGCGCCCAACTGGATAGAGTCAACAGTTCAAGACGGGGTGCAGCCCATCCATAAAGGCACGATGCAAGTCGTAAATTTTGATCCACACCAACAGCAAAAGAAAGGACTATTTCCTTTTGAAACTGATAGGGGGAGATACTATGGGTACATCCTGATCTCCTAACTGATGAACAATGGAGTTCCAGTTCATTTGGGAAGAAGCGAAGAGAGAGGGTCTTCACCTCTAATGTCGTTTCCGTAATTCCCGAAGACGATGAGATCACTCCTACTCTGACTGATTCGGAAAAAGAAATCGGAAATTCCTTGGTCGCCGATGCAGACCCTCCCTCCACGGGGACCCGTTCGGGAAAAGATTACTTAAAGAATTACGGCCGAACAACAGATGCTCAACCATCTCCAGAGAAAGTCAAGCAAAAGGAGCTGAAGTTTGACAGAGCTCTAAGGAGGAAGGGAAAGGAACTTGTGGAAGACTCGCGAAAGTCATTCCAGTTCGACATCCTAACGCAGTTAGCCAATATCCCTACGAGGATAACCTTGTACGAGCTCCTGAAGCTCTCCAAACCCACTAGGGAAGCTTTAAGAGAGGCTCTACAAGATTCAGAAGTGTTCTTGGCGCAAATACCAAAGACGATCGAAGAAGGAGAGTCTCCTTGCGCGACATGTCACCAGATCTCTGGTAAAAACATCCCTTGCGTCACCTTCTCTCCGGAAGATATGCAAGTTAAAAGTAATAAGCATCATCGCCCTTTGTATTACAAAGGATACATAGGGTCAACGGAGGTTGATCGTATTCAAGTTGATCCAGACTCGGCTTTGAGCATCATGCCGCGAAGGATGCTACGATATCTTGGAGTGTCGATGAACAGGTTGGCCGCAACCAACACTACCATTTCTAGTTCAATGCTAACGGTAGTAGACCTCTGGGTAAAATAAAGCTCAAGTGTCAAATCGGCGACCTGAAAACGGAAGTCACGTGTTACGTGATAGACGTGGACACGTCATACAATCTGCTGTTGGGGAGACCCTGGATCCATAGCAATCTGACCGTGCCTTCCACATTACACCAATGCATGAAGTATGTCGACGAAAACGCGAACGTGAAGACACTCATTGCCGAGAAACAACCCTTCAAAGGAGTTGAAAACTACTTTACTGACGTGTTGATGTATCAAGATGCGTTTGGCGTCGCAGATCAACCCGTTCAAGATGACTCTGATAGTGGCGAAGAGGCTGATACAGAATCAGGATCCGAAGATTCGGAATCCGAGGATGTAATCTGGGATGGTGAGCCCATTGTGATAAACCTCGAAGGCCTTGATGTAAATAACGCCGTTCACTCTGATGGTGAATGGGTGATAAATGAAAATATGGAATTTGCTTATTCTTCTGGTGTTGATTCTGAGCCCTCAAGCACTAGCACAGATGCATTTAGCGACTGTATAAATGAGATATATTCCCTGACTTCCTTCCAAGCACCTATCCGATCATCCTTATATGAGTTAAGTGATGACGTTGAAAGGGCTGACCAAGCTATTTTTGAGGTCTCTCCCAAAAACGGAACCCAAAAGGCCATAGTATTTGGAAGAGCAAGTCATAGGAACAAAGAGAAATGTTCAGATTCTGAGGAAGAACAGGAAAAACCCGAGTTTTTCCATTATGATGAAAATTTCCAGGAAATAATGAAGAAAATGGGATACAATCTGAGCGAAGACAGGGGGTTGAATTTCGGAAAAGGAAGAAAGATGATCCTCCAACCTTTTGTCTCCGAAGGGAAGACGCCAGACTATTACCAGAAAACCGGCAGGGGGTTGGGCTGCATCACCACTTCCGAGGCCTCCTCAAGCAACAAGGCTGAGGAAAGACGCTACGATCATTCGTCAGAATCATCGTGCTGGGATTCAGATGTCAGCACAGGTGCGATTTTCCACGAGGTATCCGCGAACATGGCTTCCGCGACCCACGAAGACGAAGATTTGAAAGAAGCCTCACCAGTAAGAGACGACCATTAGGACAAGCATCTTAATAGGGAGTGGGAGATTCAGTTTGAACAACGGGAGCCCCCGACTGAAGATAAAGTGATCCAAGTCAATATGGGAGTTGAAAAGAATTTTAAACCCATATTTATAAGTGAGAACCTATCCTCGGAAGAAAGGAAGGAATTGATATCTCTCGTTGCGAATACATTGATATTTTCTCCTGGAGTTATGAGGAAATGCCAGGGTTGGATCCAAGTGTGACGGTTCACAAATTGAAGATCCGACCAGAAGCTAAACCGGTAAAGCAGCAACAACGAAGATTCCGCCCAGAGATCATGGAAGCCATAGAAGCCGAAATCAAAAAGTTGATCGCGTCAAGCTTTATTCGCGAGGAACAGCACCCTGATTGGGTCGCAAATATAGTTTCCGTGACTAAGAAAAATGGAAAAATCCGAGTCTGTATAGATTTTAGGGATTTGAATGAGGCTTGCCCCAAAGACGAATTCCCATTACCCATCACTGATAGTATGATAGATAATACTTGTGGGTATGAGCGCATGACATTCATGGATGGATTCTCGGGATATAATCAAATAAAGATGTACCTCGCAGATGAGAAGCATACGTCCTTCAGAACACCACTCGGAGTATACTGCTATACAGTCATACCCTTTGGCCTAAAGAACGCAGGCGCTACATATCAACGTGACATGCACGCAATTTTCCAAGAGCACCTCCGGAAAACAGTGGAGTGCTATGTAGATGACCTAGCAATTAAAAGCAGAAATAAAGAAGATCACTTAAAAGATTTGAAGAAGGTGTTCGACCTCATGAGGAAGCACCAGCTCAAGATGAATCCAGCTAAGTCTTTCCTGGGGGTCTCTAGTGGCAAATTCCTCGGCGTTGTCGTAACTTCGAAAGGAATACATCTTGATCCAGACAAAGTCAAAATATCCAAGACGTGCCACCTCCCCGTAACCTCAAAGAGTTAAGAGGGTTATAAGGCAGGCTGACATACATTCGCAGATTTATATCAAATTTATCTGGCAAATGTCAACTTTTCACCAGATTGATGAGGAAAGGAGTGTCGTTCATCTGGGATGACACATGCCAAAAGGCTTTTGAAGAGATCAAACAATATCTCACGAAGCCACCAGTGCTCGTGGCCCCAGTTTCGAGAAAGCCCTTCCAGTTATATGTAAGGGTTATGGACCATTCATTGGGCGCTTTGCTAACACAGAAGAATGAGTCAGGCCACAAGCAAGCCATCTACTATCTCAGCAGAATGATGATTGGGGCGAAACACCGGTATAATCCTGTGGAAAAAGAATGTCTAGAGTTGGTGTTCGCAATACAAAAAATGCGACACTACTTAGTTAGACAAACTATCCACGTTGTATCGAGAGTTAACCCTCTAAGGATATTAATGACTAAACCCGGGTCATTAAACTCAAGACTATCCAATTGGGCTATTTTGCTATCACAATATGATATGCACTTCGTCCCACAGAAGTCTATTAAAGGACAGGCCGTGGCCGACTTCTTGGCCGAACATCCAGTCCCGGCATCCTCAAGGTTATATGAACAAATCCCAGGAGAGTTAGAGGAACGAGATTTAATTCCAGAAAAGGATGGTTCGTAAACTTCAGACAAAAGATGGCAAGTTCGTTACAAATCTTTGAAGAACAATTGCAAAATCATGCCTCGGAAGACCAAAATGAAGTTCTCCATAAAACGACAAGGGAACTATTACAACAGACAAAAAAAAAGAAAGAGGAACCTAAAGCAGTGTACACCAAAGTTCTACAACTCAATGGTTCAAGAGAACTTTTATTTTCTCCTCTGCATCATCTATGTCTTGCTGAAGGGCCTCATAAGCTTGAACAGTAGTTTGGCAACGCAGTTCTTCGTCACTAGCGATAACGTTCTGCGCTGCAGTAGCCTCCAGCGAATCCAATTCGGATCGCACCGCCTGGAGATCCCTGGATATATTGTCCCTCCGATGCGACAAATCGGCCAGATTCCTCACTGACTCCTCACGCTCCTTGGTGATCTTGGCTAGGAAAGCTTGGGCTTTAGCAATGGCTTGATCATGGCCCTTGACAACTGAAGCAGCGGCTTCCACTTGAAGAACCAGAGACTCGCGGTCTGATTGACCCTTTTCTAAAGAGGCCTTGCAAGCATCTACCCTCTCTCGAGTCTCCTTCTGGAACTTAAGTTGTTCCTCTCTCAGCTTCTGGAAGATGATTTCCACTGTCTCAGACTTATCAGTACTTCTGGCTTTCTACAGAGATTCAGTGTGCCTTTGAAACTGAGTTATCATAAGCCTAAAAGGAGCAGTTCTATCCTCTCCACCAATGCTAACAATACCAGTCAGATAAATGTTGAGAACATTGGCGATCGAAGCAAAAGAAATCTCCTTTAGCACTTTATCGATACAGTGGTATAGAAACTGAAGGAAAGTCTCCACCGTGTGCTTCAGCAAATCACTCTCAAGCATGTCGACCTCTGCATGAGAAAGAGTAATACTGGATGAGGTAGAAGCTGGTTGATCCGCAACAGGAGAAATGACACCTCTGGAGATTTCCATGGAACTACCAATCACAGTCTCCTGAACTACAGCCTCAGTTGGAGTAGTTGTAGCCAAAACCGTAGACATGGCAGCCGAGGGAGTCACTGCTTCTGAAGGGTCAACCACGGCAGTAGTAACTTCGGTCGCTCCATCAGTGTCAGCTCTCACGATGGTATTGTTTGGTGAAGCCATATTCGCGCCCTCCAAGTTCGGAGTCAAAATTGGAGCTAGCGAAAAAAAAATTGACAGTTAAATATTACAGTATCTTTAGATAAGATAGCATATTTGCTAAAGAAAGAAGATGAAAACCTGAAGGTTGGACGCTGGATTCTCCAAGTCCATACACTTCAGGACCAAATACTCCGGGTCCATATACTTCGGCTCGAACCTCCTCACTCAAAAGACATATTTACCATGATCTGAAGGAGGAGTAGAAGAGCGGAAATTGTCACTACTGGCGTCATCATCGTCGCCCCATTCATCTTTATCTTCCGAAAGGGGTGCTGCCTTTGGAGAATCTAGTGCGCGGGTCTCACCTATGATTTGCACTTCATCAGCAGTGTCCTGAGCAACAGGAATCACAGAGTCCTCTTGTAAAGCCAAAGGAGCACCAACTTCAACGTCGGCCTGGACAATAGGAGGAATGGAACACTCTCGAGTAACAGGAGTAGGATCACTGTAGAGAACATGTCCTTGACTCCGACGCCTCTTAAGGGAACGGAGAATTAAAGATGAGTCATCTTCCTCCTCCTCGGATTCCTCAACGAGGGACTCAGAAATCAGAGTGAGTGTTGCAGTTCCTGTCCCAGACAAGGCGCTCTGCGAATCAGTTCTCCGCGGAATGGTAGGCAGGTCGCTAAGATGCCTTAATCTCTTTCGCTTATGTAAAGATTTCTCGGGAGAAGACGGCAACGGAGGAGAAGTTTTCCTCGACGTCGGATCAGGAGAAGTATCAAGAACAGCAGCCTGAACTGGTGCACCAGTGTCCTCTTCCTTTTGTTCTGAGTCATCAGATGCACTGTCCCCCTTGAAGTCCTCCATCCCAGCCACCTTTGTGCTGCCAGCCCTCTTTTTCTGGGCATACCAGGATCTGATCTCCCGCAGACTGGTGTGATGTATATTGAAATTCTGTGGAGGAGAATTGGCATCCGTGAACCATTTACAGAAGCCAAAGCTCATACTTAAGTTCGGCATCTTGAGCGGAAGATCAAATCTGGCAAGAGTTCCACCTGCGATGAAGTGAAACCAAGCTCGGGCTCCCTCAAGAACATTCCCAACAAAGCTTAACTCTATATTGGGGTTACCAATGTAAAGCTGATCATACCCAAACTGTCGGGCAAAACTACTTGGGTAGTAAGGTTCTATATAGCAGAGATTTCCAAGTGGAGGACCAAATATCCTGGGCGGATGTTTATCAACCACCAGAAATATCCTGAGGACAGGGTGGTAAAGTTATCAGCGCCAGCAATGTCCGTGAATTCTTCCCCGTATCCAGCATTCGGGAAGTATGGGAAACATTTGAACAGCTCAAAAGCCGAGAAATGATGAAGGGTTTTGCGGATCGCGGCCATGTAGCATCCCTTCCACTGTGACCTCTCATAGTGCTGCACTTTGGGAGCATTTAAGTCAATCTTCGAGTCTGCAGGACTCATCAAAGAAGGGCAATGTAGAACTAGCCAAGCCATCAAATAAGTATAGGAAAGTTCTACACGCGGATTAGGAGTCCGGATGACAGGATCTCCTTTCTTCTTCTGCTCCTTCTTCACATTGCAGAATTTATCAGATAGTCTTCTTAAACCGCTTTGGATACTGCATACCATAGCGGGCAACAAACTGAGCCGCCTACCCAACGCCAGTAGAACGGCTGGGTATACGACCCCAATCGGTATGTTTTCCTGTGAAGGAATAACACACTTCTTCAGCCAAACCAATAAATAATCCTCCAAGAAGGCAGGGTGGGTCAGATAAAGGTTGAAGAGCCTGATAATGGAAACTCTCGAAGGACGTCCCAGCTTTGAAAATGTCCTCGTCAGCTTCGACGACATAAGCATCTGTCCCGAAGCTTGCAATTCTTTTCTCAACCTCCTTTTCAGAAACTGGAGGAAGGCGAATGAAGCTCGGATTACTCTTGAAAAAGTTAGGCAGGAGGTATTGCTGCCACTTCTTTGGCTTCAAACTACGAGTGCCCGATATGTGGGTGCATATATGATAATGGCAGAGCAGTTCCCAGTAGGTGTCATAAGCCAAAGGATCCTGAGTCTTCAGCAGATGGAGTTCTTCTCCGGTCGGAACATACTCTACATATGGGATGTCTCCCATGGGCAAGCCCGAGATCTCGTGCATCTCATGGAGGGCGAAACCCAATTCACCTCGAGGACAAAAGACTGTACAAGTATCAGGATTGTACAATTCCAATAAAGCAAAGAAATAAAATCTGCTTGCGGGAATGCCATGCTGAACGGCCCTGACGGCGCGATACAGCCCCGCATGATGAAGCTGATCTCTAAATGATCGCAGAAAAAAGTCGGTTAAGACCGCCCACTCTCCTTTCGAGGAGCAGTGAACCCAGCCCAGGGGACGAAAGTCCTTAACAGGAAATTCTCCTTGCGCGTTGGTAAAACGATGCAGAAAAGTTCGCGCAATTATAGGAACCTCGCCTCTGGGGAGATCATGTTTAAGCAATCCCGGCAGCAATCCGCGAAAGCTCTTCCCACTACCACGAGGAAAAACACCTTGAGCATTGAAGCCCCCCAACAAGACACCGTCCTATGGCCTGTTTATGTGCCAGTCCATTCGCCTGGGCACAGAAAGGGACTGAAAGAATAAGAATGGATAAGATCTCTCCATATTAGGAAGAAACAAGTGACGACCTTCAATTTGGCGAAGCCACTTATAATCGCCATCTTCCAAGCCACTGTCGGGCATTGGAATATGGTCCCCAAACAAGAAGACATGCTTGAGCAACGGAGACCGATTTTCTCCTTCAAAGGAGGCATTAGTCATCAACTCTCGCAATGATGAACAAGAAGGGTGGAGAATCTTGTCTGCTCTCTCTTGGTTATCCGAAGCTATACAGTGGGGAAAGACATGACCAAATCTGAACTCTTTCTTCCCATCATAGCCATCAGAATATCCGAGATAATGATCCTTTAACCAAGGAATCAAGGCGTAATCAACTGCAAAAGATATGCAGATTCAGAGACAAGAAAAAAAAAACAAAAGAAAAGGGACTGCCTTCCAAATTTTTTTTTTTACTTACCTCCGATCAAGGGTTTCTGCCGAACCATAATCGAACTAGAAGTTGCTCGAGGATCTTAACGACCACTAGCAGCAGCATCAGAGGAAGAAGTTTTCTTCGGCATCCTTTACAGATGAAGAAAATCCTTCGCACAGAAAATCAAAAGCTATGGGAGATTGAAGACAAGAAGTCTGAGGAGCTCTAACGAAGAATTCGGATTTCAAATTTCTTGAGATAGGGGAAATCTCTCTCATAAAGTGGAGGTTATATAGCCAGTGATTTGACGGCCAGGATCTCTGAACAGACGTGATATCCGGCTCGAATCGTGTAGATACCTTTTCATTTAATGCGGCTCAGAAAATCACCTCGAAACTGACGCTGTAGAAAAGCAACTGCCTGCCAGCCTTCCCGCAAAAAGCTCGCGACCCTAATACAGAATCGTTTTCTATTCAAAGACGGAGAGTCGCACCCCTAATACAGAGACGTGTTCCTTCCGAAGACAGTTCGCGACCCTAATACAGAGTCGTTTTCTACTCAAAGACGGAGAGTCGCGCCCCTAATACAGAGACGTGTTACTTCCGAAGACGGTTCACAACCCTAATACAGAGTCGTTTTCTACTCAGAGACGGAGAGTCGCGCCCCTAATACAGAGACGTGTTCCTTCCTAAGACAGTTCGCGATCCTTATACAGAGTCATTTTCTATTCAAAGATGGAGAGTCGCGCCTCTAATATAGAGACGTGTTCCTTCCGAAGACAGTTCGCGACCCTAATACAGAGTCGTTTTCTATTCAAAGGTGGAGAGTCGCGCCCCTAATACAGAGACGCGTTCCTTCCAAAACAAAAGTTTGCGACCTTAACACAGAGTCATCTTCTTCGCAATACAAATCAACGATCCTAACGCGGAGTCGTATGATCCAGAAATTGTCAATAAATGAGGCCCTAACACAGAGTCACATTTCCCTTCAAAAGCAAGAAGCAGTAGTGACGCTAATACAGAGTCACAGACTTCTGCAAATGCAATGGACATTCTAATACAGAATATTACATCCAAAGTATTCCAAAACTCCTTAAAAGTCATGAGAGTTTTTGGAAACTTTGGAGGGGGTTTTGTCAGCGAAAAAATTCTGGAAAAGCAAAGCAGATCCACGAATTCAGAGACGGAAGCCCGCAACTCATTTAATCCGCGACTCTAAGAAACTGAGATCCGCGAGTCTAAGAAACTGAGGTCCGCGATCCAGACGGCAGAACAGGTTCGCAAATCTAAAACTGAGATTCGCGACACTACTTATAACTTTCGGGTGGGGGTTTAATACAAAGTCACCCGACCCAAACAAGAGAATTGCCACCTCGGATCGTGGGACTAACTGCCAAACGAATGCAGCGGCGTCACTTTGGTCGTGAGAGCAACCGCCTAACGAATATGGCGGCACTTCTCGAGTAGTGGGAGCTAACGGACGAGCAAATATGGCGGGCGTTACTCCAAACCCCCTTTAAAAGGCGGGGAGCGAAAGATATACAGAGACACAGACGGACAGAGAGACAGACAGAGAAAGAGACGTCTTCTCCCAGAAATTATCCCTTGTAATCAAGAGTAAAGAGCCCATTTTTCTTTTCCTTTAGCCAACTGAAAGAAATTGTACGGAGTATCAACGAAGAGCAGGATCGTCCTCCACAGCTACCTAGAAACCCTGCTTTAAACAAAGAGGAAGTCCATCTTCCTCATCTTCTGTAAATAGGAAACCGTTATATTGTAATCGTTTATTGAAAGATTGTCAGTAAAGAGAAATTCAATTTTCATGGTGAACAATAGGAATAGATTCAACAGCAGATCATGAAATCTTAGTGATTTTCTCTATATAATGAATGAGGAGTCCGTTTGGAAATCGTCTATCCTGTGCCACCCTGATTATGTGATTCAACAAGAATCACACAGGTGTAGATTGATGGAAACCTCTAATAAAATACCCACTAGTATCTGTAACCTAGCAGATAAAGTACATTACATAGTCTGCTTTAGAATTGGCGACTTACTCATCGAGTGATTTGGGCATTGGACGTTTCCAACATTGGTACTATCGGGTTGGGTGAATTAGAGAATAGACAGACGTCTATTGGCATTGTAGCATTCCTTATTCTTTCAGGGCCTATCCAAAAAAGAATCAAGTACCTCTTGGTTGTAAATATCTAAATAAGATTAACCGCCTACATGGAGATCTTTGCTTCAGAATAAAACAATTCAAATTAGGCTCAGTCAACTAGAATATAAATTATCCATATAGGAGATCTTCCAATTGAGAAGATCCATCAACCTAATACGAGGAGAAAGGTCTATTTATTTTTTTTAATTAAACCAATGATTTGTTATTAGAGCAGATAACAACAACCATTTCATCAGACATGCATATTTTTTATTTTCTGATGGATTTCTATGGTTTCATTAATGAAAATTGTTTCATATAATGAATAATAGGCTCTAGTTGTTTGTTGTTCACCATTCAAGAATTCTTGTTTAGGTAGTTCATATTATTCATACATGGTATT
>JAYEPQ010000018.1:14830775-14860775 GCA_036321105.1 Dracaena cambodiana
AATTATATTCAACCTCCAATGAGTCTTAACGCTGGTAGTATCATTGTGATATCACCCTCTCTCAAATACATGAGAGGTTCCAAGTTCGACACCTACTGAAACTCAGTTTGGATAATATTGTAAAAAAATATGTGTGTGCTTGACTAGTAAAAAAATCTTTAGCCAATATTTCATTTTGGCATACAACATTTGAATCTGAACTGACACCCGTCCTACCCTTGTGTCTAATTACAACTCTATAAATTGGGCAAGCGCATAGAACTGTTCCATTTTAAATCTGAGTTGGCGCTGAATATGAACCCTACCGACCGTGATATAGTTTCATCTCTCAGTAGTGGGCAAACATAGAGACCTGTTTGAACTAAAAGCTGAGTACCAGCTGCCTCCTGAATCTTCTTTATTCTTTTCAAACTAATTTCGATATTGGAAATCAAAATTATGTTTATCTGATACTATATACGCAATTAGGAATTTAAAATTCAGGAAGGGAGTGACGAGCAAACCATTTTTAATGGGGCATTTCTAAATGAGCACACCACCCTTCTTAGTGAGCCTATCTCCTATAGTTGTAAAAATTTACAAGCTTGTTAGTTTTTTTGACCTTGTCCTTTGCCTTAAGACGGGAAATTCTAAATGTGCACCACTTTTTTACCAGTGAGCACCATCTTCTTAGTGAGCACCATATAATTTAACAGCATGATGCTTTTTGCTTAGTGAGCACACAAAAAATTTCAATTTTAACCCATTCCCTCTCTCATAATTGTTTCCTCTCCAACCCATTATTTTCCTAATAAGCACCATCCCTAACTCCCCACTTCTTCGGCCGGTCGCCCCCTCCTCCCCCGTCGTCGTTCTCCCCATTACCGCGTGAGGCTGCCGCTATCACAGTCCGCCGCTCGCTCCTTCTGCTATTGTAGCCTAGTCCCTCTTCGCCAACTCAAAAGCAAGCAAGCTAGGGCAAAGGAACCAAGTAATTTATTTATTTATTTGCAATTTATTAGAGTTCTAATTCTTTGTATTTCAGTATGTACAAATTTGGATCCAAAACCCTTAAGAAAAATTATCATCTTGTGTTATTTTTATGTTATACTACTCAAAGTTAAGAATTTTGAAAGATTATTGCCTCTTTATATGCCTCATTTAGGTAGTGAAACTAATTAAAATACCAGTGTATCTTATTCCCTAAGCAAAATTTTTGTGATTCTTGATTTCTTGCTATTTAGAGATTTGAATACTTCAAACTTGTTCATTGTCTGAACTCAATATTAACTAGCTAGGCATGTTGTTTATCTTTAAAAAATATTGCAACATTTTGCTTTGATGTTATATTATTTAAGAAGTTATTTTTTTTAAAACATGTTGGGAGTTTTTATTAGTTATGCGGCAATTATTTCCCATATTTATTGTCTAGTTCATGCTGAAATAACTATTGTGCATGCGTTGACACATTAAGTGTAATTTTTTATTTCATTCGTGCATTAACTATAGAGAATACTATATAACATCTTTGACGTCAACACATTGTAGTTATACACTAAACGTCTTTCTCAGATGGAACAACCCCAGTTATCACGAATTCATCCTACAGCATCGAATCGAAGGAAGAAAACTATCTCGAAGCCACCAGCTGATCCAATTATCGAACAAATCCAAGATGAACCAGTTGTGTCACATGACACATCAAACATCGTGGTGAGAGTCTCGGAAGAAGACGTCCCACTGGTGATTGATGGCAAACCGGTAGATTTGTTAATTCTTAAGAGTTTTAAGACACATGTTGCTTACTTCGTGGATAAAAAGAAGGTGTGTGTGTATTGTTATCACTAGTTTCTTATTGTTCTTATTGCTCTAATTTATTCTGACTTAATTATTATTGATTATTATTGCAAGAGCGAGATCTATTACGATGCATCAACCATACCAAAAAAATTGTTGCATGGCTGCTATGATTGAGTCAACTGAACACAAGGTTCGTAGAGATTATAAATAACTCATCCATGTACCCCTTGGTTTAGTGTTCGTACCCTTACATAAGCAGTGTAGAGATCTCAGTGTTCGAGGAGATGTGATAGCCAGAGATGAATACTTTTTACATGTCTTTTGGGGAGATGACAATATCACTTAACTACGTCACGTGCCTTCTTGGTTTGCTGGTAACAAGAAAATCGGTGTGTTTGCCCGAAAATTTTGATCCACCATTCCCCATTGACTTGTTAGTGAGTTCCCTTGGTGTAAGTCATAGTGAAGTGAGGGATGAGTTAAATACAAAGGGCAGATCCTCAGTATGCCTTGACTAGCTTAAGGATCATTTCAGCAGCACGATCGATAACAATTCAGAGGTTGGGATTATGTGCACTACAAGAACATATTTATTATATCTTCTAGGATGCACACTTTTTGGTGATAAGAGTGGAACAAGAATGACTTTTGATTATTTGGCACTTTTGACTGATATGCATATTGTTAGCACGTATGCATGGGGTGTTAGAGGCCTTGCTTTTCATTATAGATAACTGGGCCTGGCATCAAGAGCACATATTGCTCAAAACATTGGGTTTCTAATGCTATTGCAGGCATAGATATTTTCTCATTTCCCTACACTGATGCCAGTGACAAGCACATTATACAAACCGAAAGAACACAGGTTTATCGATGGTTGAGTAGACGGGATAACAATGTGTCTCGTGAATACGTAAAAGTTATCCTTTCAAGATTAGATACTCTCACTCTGAATGAGGTTAATAATTTAGTAATGAACTTTATTTTGCATCTTTATTTGTATTTTTTGTAATACATGTTTATTGCCTATTTATTTTGCAAGTTACATGGGATCTATATTGTCCTTTTAGAGAGAACAACCCACTTCATGATGTCGCATATTGTATAGGCACATTGAAGATCATGGCGACTGTGGAACCTTATCATCCAGTCTATGTACTGCATCAATTCGATTGGCGACAATACATACCTCCTCCACCATTCCGAGCTACATGTGAGAGCCGAGGGAAAACCAACAATAGCTATTTGGTTAAGTATGCACACACTAAGGCGATGTGGATCAACTGGCAAGATCATATGTTATCCCAAGAACATCGAGGGAATGAGATTGCTAATCCGAAGGATTGCATGGATGATTATATGGCATGGTACTCTCACATTTCATGTCGTCTCATTGGTCTAGTTACCATTGAAGAAGGTGTTGATGCTCTCCAACAGTCTGCTGCCAATGTTAATGAGGTTTGTTTACCATATTTTTCCCATACTAATTGTAAAGCATCCTAAAAGTTATTCTCATACAATTATTAACAATCAATATTAATGCAAAGATTGAACAAAATTGATGGAATAATTGAGCCTTTTATCACTGACGGAGAGAAAAAAAAAGCAAGAAACATCCAGCCATACTATATAAGGCGTTACTTCGGATATGCTCAGTCATTTGAGGCTGCAATCAGATGGACGAGCTGCCCGAGATAGGGTCTCCTGAATCGCCAACAACTACGAGACGACCACGTAATCTTGTTAAGAAGATATGTCGACATTGAAGTGAGTTACTCTATGTATTTGTTTTTTTTTTCCTGTATGTTGAAACAATTGTGGTTGATATTGTAAATCATGGCTTATGATGAAACAAATTCTACTCATTTTGGTGTATGTTATTGTCTGATGATGAAACAAATACTATCATCTTCTAATTAAATTTTCATGTATGTTGTTCATTTCTATGTTCATGTAAAGATATAAGTCTTGCTTGCGTGCATATATATTTATGGTATTCGTTGTTCATTTCTTTGTGTATAAAATTCTACCCACTTGATTAGATTGCTATTCAGGGTTCCAACCTCGGCAAATTATTTTATTTGTCCAAGATGTACACCCCGGACAAGTATTGTATGGGTTGTACACCCTGGATAGTGATTTGACCAAAATTAAGGAACTCATTGTCCGTAGTGGGAACCCCGCAAAAATCTCGTATTGCCAGGGTTTTGGTCCTAGACAGTAGGATTTTTTTTCTTAGATTACACATTGTCTGGGAGTCGCATCCCGGATAGTTAGTTTTCCATCCAGTGTGTGAACACCGGACAGTGAGTCCCCCATAAACGGGAAACCCACTGTCCGAAGTGTACACCCCTGCTCGATAGATAGTTGTCCGGGATGTATACCCTGAATATATATGGATTTGTCTAGGGTTGGGGCCCTGGATAGTAACTCCATTAGCAATATAATCCCATGAAATATTGCAAGTTTGGCGATACAAAAGAATTTACATACTTAACAATTATATCAGAAGAAGACATTCACTTGACAAAAAAAATCTACAATTCCTTACAAACTTTTGTTGAAATTTGAATTAGCGTCTATAGCTTACAATTTCTTACAAAAATATTGCCAAAAATATCAAAAAAAAAAAACATATAAAGTGATATAACAAAAACTATTTTCTTTTCATTTACATAAGGATTATGCATCAATTTCTCTTGTGTGGCAACCGATGGTGACACAATTATACAAACTGTTGAATACGCTCAACAACTCAAAGTATAGTGTGTCCTATCCATTAGCCTTAGGATGATGATGTCGTTGCTAGTTGAAAATCACATTTGGAATTGGATGTCAAGGTATCAGGAAAACCTGTACAAACAATATATTTGCAATGATGAATGTGTAAGAAATGAATTAGATATGTGGACATTGTTATAAACTCTTACCAGTACGAAATGACAGCCGCAATAAAAACAAGTACAATCTCCTTTATTTCAATAGAACATGTTGGTGGAGGTGATCTTAGTGGAAAGAAAGTAAGACATTGTGATTTTGAGATGAAAAATATGACAATACAGTATCGTGAAGCGATCAAATGACCCATATCTGCCATTGTCATCTAGTGGTTGACTCTTAAAAAATTATTGAAGTAATTGAGCATTTTGTGTAGCTCAACAATGCATCTTGCGTCTCCCAATATTGGTGAATACAATGATTTATTGGACTTAAGCTCGCTCAGCAAATCTCTTCCAACCTAACCCATTGGTCGTCACCTAGGCCAAGGAAGTTTGCAATAACTCTGAATCTATAGTTTCTGTCCGCACGCACTTCTCCCACATGAGCAATATAGGGGAGTAAAAAGTTGGGAAGCGAGGAACGATACCATAAGGTCATTGATTTCGGCTCAGGATCGGGCCCTACATGAAGAGGAATAACTTCCAGTGATTGCAATGGGGAGGACTATGATGAACGTCGTTATTATTCTGTGCCAACAATGGCCACTGTTATTGTATTGTAAAACAAAGGACGAAATTTATAAATCTTAAAAACTTTTAAAATAAATACCTTCCGTTTCGATGGCTGTTGGGGGAGATAATTTATGGGGAACGCTCTTTCTCTGGACAATCACACTTTTTACTGCAAGAGAGCAACTGTCAGTTCCAGATGCAATCAACTCAAAACCACATGGTTCGCAACAAGTTGAAATGTCAAGCTTCCGCTTCATTCTTTTTCGAAAATGTGCTTTCTCAATTAGATCAGTAAGAGAAGAACTAACTAGATTTGATATTTCTCTTAATTTATTTAGCTTTCGAACTCTGGCCTCACCATCAGAATTAAGAAAAGAACTTATGAATATCTCAACATCTTTCTAGTAATTAACTCCTTCAACTATCGGAACAGTGGCGAGTAGAATATCAAGTTTCCACCAGTGATGGTTAATGCACTCTAATAGAATTAGCCGGTTATCTCCTGTACAAAGTAATCTCGTGGGTATATAGTAAGTTATGTGTCCAATCTAATAGAATTAGCTGGTCATCTCTTGTACAAAGTAATCTTGTGGGTACATAGTAAGTTATGTGTCCAACAAACTATGCACCCATAAGCTACTGCATCAACACTGATGAAAAATGTTCTTCTTAGTTGACTCATCATTAATGTCATAGCATGGTTAGAAATTAATCTACGTAGTTCTTTGAATTTGGGCAAAATAAAATTGTTATACACGAGGGTCAAGCTTTTTTCAAATGATACTTTAATCTCTGTGTTGTAGTTCTAATAGAGAATGGATATTAGACCAATATTTTTCAAAGGTCCCTTGACTCGTGCAGAGTTGTCTCTTCAATTTGACATGTGCACTCTCTACCATATTATTAGTGACATTGTCGTGGTGGATATACATATTTTTTCAACAAGCGACAAATCTTTCCTTGTATAGATCCAACCATATTATTGTCACGTAATTGATTGCATCTGGGCACGTGCGAAATTCATTTTTTAGATTACTCAAATAAGCGTTATATTCTTTAAATGTATTAGACAACATAGCAATCTTCTAACTAGAATAAAACTTCGATCGTTCTGATTGTTGATTAAATATTTTTTTTGATATTTGCTAACACATTCTTGTTGATATGTCATCTGCACAGAAGATGTCGACTTGATGGTGTTCGCCGCAAAAGTTTCTTTGCTTCCTTCCATCGAATTAACTTAAATTACAATAGAAGTGAACAAGATATATAAAGAGAACAAACAAGAGGATTTTATAGTTCAATCTCTCTCTTTTACAATATAAATGAGGGATCAGTGGCGATGGAATCTATAGTAGTTCCTTTGGACGATCGGTACGTTGAAATCTTCTCTTTTGAAGATATCGGCCGACTGTAGACGATCTTCTTGGTCTTTGCTCTTCACGAATCCAAGACTCTATGCGTAACTTGAATTCTCTAAGAGGAAGATGATCACAAAAAGGTTTCAAGGCTCTCTCGCGTACTTGAATTGCCAAAGGATCACAAAGAAGATTTCAGATGTCAAAAAGAAGACTGTTGTCGAAAAGAGAGTTAAACCAGCCGAAGGGAAAAAAGCCCCCTAGGGTCTCACCGAGAAGGTATTTATATCCCCAGGATGATTTGAGAGTTTCTATCTAAATAAAATTCGCTCTCATCAAGGATTCCAATCAAATGTTTAATATTGATTTAAATCTCTTGATTTATAATTCTGATTGGACTTGATTTAGGTATTTGGATAAACCTAAATCATAATCTCAATCAATTTGAGATTCTGGTTATCTGCTCACGCGGAGCTTTAATCGCATCAAAACGCGGCGCTAAATAACCAGTGCGCGGAGCTGATGCGGAGCTATTGAACATCTCCGCGTTTACTCAAATGCGATGCTAATAATAGCCAGACGCGGGGCTATGGATTAGCTCCGCATTCTGTTGTGGAAAATCCTATTTACTTAGAAATTTTCACTGCCAACAGAACCCCCTCCAAAGTTTTCAAAATGGCTTAGAATCTATTTGGATCTTCAAACTGAAACGCGGAGTTAGAATACCAAGTCTCCTTCGCGTTATGCTTGCTTACGCAGAGCTAATCAGCTTCACTTCATTTTCAGTGAAATGAGTAATTGCTTCATTAATTACTCCCGAATTTCTACGCCGAATACCAAGCGGCGGAAATCCTGTTTAAATAGAGCTCTCAGCTCATCTTTTTCTTCATTCGGAGATTTGAAGAGTTCTCAACTCCTGCAACCGAGTGAGCGATGTCAATGAACGATCGAGCGATCTTCAATTGATCTCCCCTTAACTCTCCATAGATTTTCACCATTAGGATATCGCTCCAGAAGAGTTTGGCCTTTCGCAAGTTGGCCGGCGTTAATGTCAGTAGCCGTGGAAGTAGACGCGACGGCGAACCAGTCTATGCAGCGTCTTCCGAAGGTAAAAACCTTAACTCTTGGTCTTCTAAGAACCATTTTAAGATGTTTTGGCTCGGTTTAATCCGGCCAATTGTTTACTTTACCGGCGAGATCGCCGTTCTCCTGCCGCAAGGCTTGAAAGAGAAGTAGAAGTCAGAGAGAAACTCTGATATTTCTCTACGCGAAGTTATCGCCTCATCCTCGCGCTTGAAACGCGGGGCTATTTTGACTAGCAGTCGCGTTGAAACGCGAGCCTATTTTGACTAGCAGTCGTGTTGAAATGCGACGCTATGAAAGAGAGGGAAAAGGCAGAGAAAAACTCTGTCACACGAAATTATCGCGTCATCCTTTGCATTTTAAAACGCGAGGCCATTTCATCTGCACGCGAAGTTAGCTTAGCTCCGCGTTCTTATACTTAGAAGATTTTTCAAATTTTTCTGGAACTCCAGATTCTTCTTTTGCAGTGAACCGGGTTCAATCTGATGACTTAGGATGTAGCTTCTCCCTGATATATCTTCAAAAGCAGGTTATGCACTGATCTTCATCAACGAAAGTAACTCTAAGGAAGCCAGAAGCATATGCTTTACAATATAGTTGCAGGTTTCAAGCTCTGGATCCAAAAGATAAACTTTTGAAGGAGTTACAAGAACTCTGCGGCAGCCATTAAGTTTTCTTGAGGATCATTTCTGTTAGATGACAATCTCTGTTGCTTTCCAAAGCGATGGAGATGATCATCTAAGGGCTTGCAGCGCTTCAAATTCAACTTGTGCTTCATTTCAGATGACAGATCCTAATTGACATTTGCAGAGGAGATCTCTTGTATGTGAACCATGGAATTGAACTTCAACACCCCGCAGAGGAATCTCACCGTTAGGTTATTGATGAGTCGATGAATATGTAGAAGCTTTCAGGAGAGCTATAACTCCTTCTTTGTAATTTCTTCTTTTATAAATAAAGGCAAATTATTTTCCTCTCTATCTGTCGGCTTCAAGAATCTTGCTTGCTCAACAAATAGATGGTTGATAATTTTGGTAAAATAATCTAAGGCTTATCTGTGTAACTTAGATCATTAATACCTGAAGTGATCGGATAAGGACCATCTTAACTTAGCCAAAAATCCAAGTTCTTTATGAGAACGCGAAGCTAAAAACCAAGTTATCTTCACGTTTCGCGGAGTTGCGCAGAGTAGCGCAGAGTTAATATCTTATCTTGTCATCACGCGAGGCTAATAGCTCCGCATTTTGGAGAGTAACTGTCAGTTTTCTTCTCCGAAACTCGCGCTGAATTCCAAGAGGCGGTTTCCCTCATTTAAATGAAGTCTCTATTCCTTTTCTTCTCACTTTACTTGAGAATTTTCCAGAAACCCTAGAGATTCAGACGATCAGAGCTCAGGCGACCCAAGTGTTCTCCGACCGATTTCTTCCTCATTTCCCGTCGATTTTCCTCGACGTTTTTGAGAAATGGCACCCAAGACCCGTGCTACTTCTCGTGCAGCTCCATCATCGGCGATTGGCGCAAGCAGTGGTGGCAGCGGCCATGACGGCAACGCGCCAGCCCAAGTTTCGCCTATTGGGGGTAAGAATCTTTCTATCGAGACTCTTTAGAATATTTCTAGAGTGATTTGGTTTGATTTTAACTGATCGATCACTTCTTTCATCGGCGAGATCGCCGTACTCCGGCCGCAAGGTTTGGAGAAGAAGAAAAGCCTTTGGCTTTCTTCTTACGCGAAACTATCGCGTCATCCTCGCGTTTTGAGACGCGGGGCTATTTTTTAAGCAGCAATCGCGTTGAAACGCGAGGCTATTTCAGTCGCGTGGAAACGCGAGGCTCTTTTAAGTAGCAGTCGCGTAGAAATGCGAGGCTCTTTCAACTTCTGCGCGGTCTAATCTTTAGCTTCGCGCGGCGCTATTTTAGCTTCGCGCGTTCTAATTTTTAGCTTCGCGCGTCCATACTTAGAAAAATTTTCTGTTTTATAGAAACTTTTTCTAACTCTGATTTTTCTTCTTGCAGTAGGGTACTCGGACGAAGCTCTTTCCCATAAGAACTACTTTGGCTTTGCTGGTGGTTCTGATCCATCAGCTCAATTTCGCTTCACCACGATCTTGGCTGCATATAACCCTAACTTGAGAGACTGTAGGGAGAAATTGATCAAATACCATCCTACTGCTGCACGCGAGATCATCACTGGCGCAGCTTTCGAGGATGTGAACAGAGAAGCACTAGAGAAGCCTGCGTTTCTCTTTGGGGACCAGATGGAGCAATCAGATGCGATCTTATTTGAAGAGGACTGCATGTGGCTATATAACTCTGGCGAAGCTTTAATGTTCCTGCCTGGGATGGATCGTAGCTATCCCCTGGTCTATCTTCAGAGGCTGACGATGCCTCGGGAGTTAAAGTGGGGACTAACTCAAGAGTAAGATGGCATCCCAACGGGCAAATTTGGTGCACAAGGGGTTTATCAAGATGGTCCCCCATATGCATTACTGGTTTGCTTCCAGGCCGTCTTGGCAAGGAGCTCCCAGTAGGAGAAGTTCCAATCCGCGCAAGAACTTTCTTATGTGAGTTCCTAGCGAAGGATGGTCAGTACCCGGCCAGCGACTTTAGGATGCCTGGCTGAGTTTATTTTTCTGGCAACATGTGGTGGGCCCGCCTCGTTCAGTACATGCTGAATTCTCATGAACCCATTTTGAAGGAGATTGGTCTGTACAAGGCCATTAGGAACGTCCAATTCGGGTTCCCTCAGAGTGCATATCACTTTTTCTGCTTTCTAGAGATGTATAACCCCGAGACCTGCACTCTTTTTACATCAGTGGGTGAGCTAGGGTTTGCTCTCCACGAGATGTTTGAAGTTTCTGTGCTCTCAATGGGCGAAGTCCCCTACGAGGAGTACATCCCTACCACTGAGGAGCTGAACATACTATTGGCGAAGGATGAGCGCATCTATGCCACATACTGGGAGATGATGTGCCACTACCGCATCTATGCTGACTTAGCAGGTGTGCGTAATCAAGGTATCGGCCACAAGAAATGGGCTGATTACCTCTTTGCCAATTTGAATTCTAAGGATAGTTCAACGACTGTCCATGGTCACCCTCCTGTCTACATCATAGAGATTGAGCGCCGCATTGCCAAGACCCGGCTAACGCTTTATACTACTGAATCCAACGAAGGTGGATTTGGTCCTGGTATCTCATTCAAGAGCTACCACTATCAGGCTCAGTCCCCGGTGTCCAACAGAGGCCTTATTGCTGGATTCTTGATGCTGTGGCTGAAGAGATGTATCGTGCCGTCGCTGCCCAAAGAAGCAATTGCAATGACTATGGTATATCCAGCAGTTCTCCTTGCATACGGCCGACCTTTCGGACTTCTTCCCGCCATGGTGTGCAATCTACAGTATGGATTGCGGACACTCTGAAATGACTTCGTCCCTACCAATAAGGGCAAAGGAAAAGGGAAAGGCAAGTCGAAGGAGATCGCTCAAGTGAAGACTCCGAACCCTAGGGTGGAGTTTCCTTACACTTATCTGATGGCATGGCTCATAATGCATTGCCCTTCTCTGATGAGTGTTGCTTCACGCCGCTCAGGTGACAAGTGTTATCTTGTGGAACTATATGAACGTTCCTCATGGCAGCAATACTATATGTCCCAAATCCGTAAGACTCTCCGGCAATACCAGAACTATGAGATTTTCAGGTGCTTCCCCGACTTTTCTGGTAGAGGATATGGATTGAGGTTGAAGGATACTGTTGGAGCAAACAATTTTACTGCTTTATCCTCAGGAGCTTTCTGGTGGCTTCTCAATATTCAGCCCGTGCATCTGGTATATCGTCAAGACAGTAAATGTCTTATCGAACCGTACATCCCGAGTCGTTTTGCTCGCCAATTTGGATACTCCCAACTCTATGTGGGTAATCCAAGCAAAAATCTTGTCCATGAGGGGAACTTGTACGAGGGTGCCCGCGGCTGGTTTCATTTCGCAGCTGGCGGGATCGGAGCTGAATTTGCTCTTCCACAGAAGTCGCCAGAATTGGCCATGACTCTCAGCTTTTGCATATGGTATCGCATCGCAAATGCTGATGTGCCTCATTTTTCCCTCAACCGAACCTGTTGCAAGGAGATTGAGACTTTCTACATTAGCCGCCAGGGTTCTTCAAGAGTAAGAATAAAAGGAATGGAGGAATTCCTTGGCGCCGCGGCTGAACCGTCAGACGTCAGCGAGTCTGATGATGATGATGATAACAATGACGATAATAACCCCGATGTTGGAGGTGCTCCCCAATCTGTCGTCATTCGCCCTTGGAGCCCGACTCTGAAATGCCGCGGTGCCCTAAAGAAAGGACCTGCTAAAAAGAAACAGAAGTTGGCTCCGGGAACTCTGGTAGCCCCTCAAGAAGTGGCTATCAAGTTCGCTTCGGATCTGCTGGCTTCAACTCTAGCTCCAACGCCGGCAGGAGAGAGTGAACCTGCTAGAGCTCCAAGTGTTCCCGAGGTTTTGGCTCATCTAACCGTAGAGCCTGTTGATCACCCTGCGGCGCAACCGCTAGGTAGCGAGACGGGTACGCTGTTGGAAACGACGACAGCTCCCCCTTCAAGTCCGACAACTGGACTTGTATCTCCGGGTATGGCTCTTAATATTTTGTCTTTTGTCTGTTATTTTTACTTTATGACACCATTTACCTGTTTCCTGATGCAGGCGGTCAACTCCTCTCGCCGATGCACTCAACTACCCAGGTGGAGTCCGATGACAAGGTGGACTATTCGGGCGCTACTGGCTCAGTGGGTGGTTTGGGTAGCTCTGCCAGTGAGTTTGACGCTGATTATTTCATTCCAACCACATGTCCAATTTCCTCATCAATTCCTCCCATTGATGAACTTGGGAGTGATGAAAGAACAGAAGTTATTATTGCGGCCGCTGCAAAAGAGGCCACACCGTCTCCCAGCATGCCGTCTCCAACACCACCGGTCTGCTCCACAGAGACCTTCCCAGCGGTCTCTGGTGCACCTTCTGCTCCTCGACCAGCAATATCAACACCTTCTATCATAATGGCTGTCGAGACACCTGTAACTCTTCCAGCTCTAAGTCTTCCAGCAGGGGATGAGGATAACTTGAAGTTCTCGTTCGAAGCTACTTCCGCAACTAGGAGAGCTTCTGGTGGAAACACTTCCTCCTCTTCTCCTGTCGACGGTACTGCTCAAGTGATCCACACTAGCATCGCTTCCCCTCAGGTTCCTAGCTCCGCAAGATCTGCGTTGGCCTTATTGGCTCCGCATGTCATGAACCTGGTACAGGGACAGGCTTCCTCTTCTTCAACTCCAGTGGGTACCGCTCTTCCACTAGCGCCATCTTCTTTAGCGCTGCCTGTTTTGAATAGAGGCGCCGTGAATCATTTTGAGGAGCTCTTCAACTATAACATTAATGACTTCATGCAGTTGCTTAGAAGATGTGTCGAGATGATCCCCGGCGGCATGGATTTCTTCAGTCTCGGTCATCCAATGTTATCCAGCTATTTGGACAATATTGAAAGAATTGGGGGGACAAGACCGAGCAGCTCCCTACCAGGCCCGCTTTACTGCCTTAGAAGAGCAGGTGAACACGCTAAACACAGTTCATCAAGCGGACGTGGAAGCGATCACCGCAATAGAGATGGCGCGGCTTCGGGTAGAATTGACGGCGCGCCGAGAAGAACTGGTACGACAGGAAGAAGCATGGTCTCGGGAGTTGGCAGAGCTTCAAGCCAGTCGGGAGTCCATTCTAAAGAGCTTGGAGGCAGTGTCAGGCCGAAATCCTTAGGGCCCAGGAGACCATTGCTAAAGCTCGGGTGGTCGTAATAGCCAACGAGCTTAAATTAGGGGAATCCGTTAAGAAGCGGGAAGCGATAATTCTTCAACGGAGGCAGATCGAGCAGGAGGAGGCAATAAGAAACCGTGCTATAGAAGACTCTCGTCAACGTCTGACTCAGCAACTGGCCATAAATGACGATGTCTTACTTTAGCAGGCTCAACACTTCATAGAAATAAATCGTCGTCAGGTGATTGACGAGGCGATGAATAAGCTGAAGCATCTAGAAGACCCATAATTTTGTTCTATTCTTTTATTCTTCATTCTTTTTGTAATAAGAACTTGTTATAAAAGAAAGAATTTTTGTAACTTCAGTCTTTTGATGTAATAAAGATAATCATTTGATTCTTTTATCTGCTGGCTATAGAATTTGTTTGCACCACAGATAACCTGTCATCGAAATGATTTATTTTTCGGTATTGTTTAGGCACAATTTTTCGAATCATACTGTCAGAGGTAAGAGTTTAACATGACAGGGTTTATGGGATTTTTAGCAAACCCCCAGCTATCAACGGATTTGATTAGCCTTTACCAACTACCGTTTGAGTTGGGCTAGCCATGTTATTCCCCTCAACATGGTGAGTTATCGAGGATTTCATTTCGGCTTAAATGCCAAACTTTTCCTCTCCCCTTTGCCTTATCGGCGTTGGGTAATTTCATACTTTTTACCCCCAGTATGAAGGGGTTTGTGAGAAACTGGTTCTCTCCCCATTGCCTAATCGGCGTTGGGTAATTTCATACTTTTTACCCCCGGCATGAAGGGGTTGGCGAGAAACTGGTTCTCTCCCCATTGCCTAGTCGGCGCTGGGTAATTCATACCTTTTAGGTCAGAGGCGCTCAATTGCGCATGCCTTAAAGAAAGATTGGAGGCTGTTCAAGGCTCTCTTGCGTAACTTAAACTGGGCATACCAAATTTAGGTCAGAGGCGCCAAACTGCGCATGCCTAAAAAAAGCCTGGAGATGGTTCAAACTTGAGAACCAAACACACCAGGTTTAGGTCAAAGGCGCCAAACTGCGCATGCCTAAGAAAAGACTGGAGACTATTCAAACATGAGAACTAAGCACACCAGGTTTAGGTCAGAGGCGCCAAACTGTGCATGCCTAAGAAAAGACTGGAGGCTGTTCAAACTTGAGAACAAAGCACACCAGGTTTAGGTCAGAGGCGCCAAACTGCACATGCCTAAGAAAAGACTAGAGGTGGTTCAAACTTGAGAACCAAACACACAAGGTTTAGCTCAGAGGCGCCAAACTGCGCATGCCTAAGAAAAGACTGGAGGTGGTTCAAACTTGAGAACCAAAACACACCAGGTTTAGGTCAGAGGTGCCAAACTGCGCATGCCTAATAAAAGACTGGAGGTGGTTCAAACTTGAGAACCAAAACACACCAGGTTTAGGTCAGAGGCGCCAAACTGCGCATGCCTAAGAAAAGACTGGAGGTGGTTCAAACTTGAGAACTAAACACACCAGGTTTAGGTCAGAGGCGCCAAACTGTGCATGCCTAAGAAAAGACTGGAGGTGGTTCAAACTTGAGAACCAAAACATACCAGGTTTAGGTTAGAGGCGCCAAACTGCGCATGCCTAATAAAAGACTAAAGGTGGTTCAAACTTGAGAACCAAAACACACCAGGTTTAGGTCAGAGGTGCCAAACTACGCATGCCTAAGAAAAAACTGGAGGTGGTTCAAACTTGAGAACCAAACACACCAGGTTTAGGTCAGAGGCACCAAACTGCGCATGCCTAAGAAAAGACTGGAGGTGGTTCAAACTTGAGAACCAAACATACCAGGTTTAGGTCAGAGGCGCCAAACTGCGCATGCCTAAGAAAAGACTGGAGGTGGTTCAAACTTGAGAACCAAACACACCAGGTTTAGGTCAGAGGCGCCAAACTGCGCAATCTAAGAAAAGACTGGAGGTTGTTCAAACTTGAGAACTAAGCACACCAGGTTTAGGTCAGAGGCGCCAAACTGCGCATGCCTAAGAAAAGACTGGAGGTGGTTCAAACTTGAGAACTAAGCACACCAGGTTTAGGTCAGAGGCGCCAAACTGCGCATGCCTAAGAAAAGACTGGAGGTGGTTCAAACTTGAGAACCAAACACACCAGGTTTAGGTCAGAGGCGCCAAACTGCGCATGCCTAAGAAAAGACTGGAGGTGGTTCAAACTTGAGAACCAAAATACACCAGGTTTAGGTCAGAGGTGCCAAACTGTGCATGCCTAATAAAGAGAGACTCGTACCTCCAGGGATATTAAGAATAGTATTTCTTTAGAAATTTGCCATTGATCGGCATCATCATCCTGTAGCCATTTTGATTTATTAAGCGATAGGCTCCACTGGAGTATACTGTCTCCACAACAAATAGTCCTTCCCACTTGGGTTCAAATTTACCCTTAGTCTTGTGGGTTAGCACCATTGGCCTTTTAATAGCCAGAACCAAGTCTCCTTATTTAAAGGTCCTTGGCTTAACATTCTTATTGAACGTTTGTGATATTCGGGTTTGATACAACTCAATTTGTTGTTGAGCCGTGAGACGCTTTTCATTCAATGCCTCTAGTTCTTTCAATCTTTGTTGATGACGCTCTTCTGTCGTCATCTTTGTAGCTAAAGCCACTCTTAATGAAGGAATCTGGACTTCGAGAGGTAAGACGGCCTCGCTTCCATACACCAAAGAGAATGGAGTAGCTTTTGTAGGGGTGCGAACAGTGGTGCGATAAGCCCACAGGCATTCTCCTAGCTTTTCATCCCAATCTCGTTTATTAGAAGAGACGAACTTCCGAAGGAGTTTAACAATCGTCTTGTTGAAGGCTTCAGCCAACCCATTAGCTGTGGGGTTATATGGCGTTGAACCAATATCTTTGATTCTGAACTTATTACAGAATCTGGAGAATTCCTGACTGATGAATTGCGGACCATTATCATGAATAATCCGTCGGGGGACGCCGAAGCGGTAAATGACATGATGCTTGACGAACTTGATCACATCTGTCGTTTTCACCTCTTTCATGGGCACGGCTTCGGCCCACTTTGAAAAATAATCGGTTATTGTAAGAATAAACCGATGTCCTCTGGATGACGGGAGAGTTATAGGCCCCACAATATCCATCCCCCATGCTTCAAATGGCCAATTTGCAACGGTATTGTGCAAGTATTCTTGGGGTTGATGAATAAAATTGGCATGTATTTGGCATGCATGGCACCGTTTAGCGTATGCCATTGCTTCCGAGATCATGCTCGGCCAGTACTATCCTAGCCTTCTTATAAGGTCTCCAAGTTTAGGACCGGGCTGATGAGCTCCACATACTCCATCGTGTGTTTCTCTCAGCACTTCTTCTGCTTCCGCTTTTGATATGCAGCGTAGTAGCAGACCCTCTCTTGACTTTCTATATAAAGTCTGAAGTTTATGGTCATAATAAAATCTTTGGGCCTTCCTCTTTATCGAGATGGCTTCCTTAGGATTTTCTGGTAATATCCCATGTAAAGCATAATCTACAAATGGAAATCGCCAATCACGGGGCTCCAGAATTAAACCTGTCTGGCATACTTCTTTATTTTGAAGAACAGTATCTGGATGGAGGATCTCTCTGCTTCCAATAGTGATGCTTTTAGCTTCACCTGGCGGGATTGTCAATGTTGCAGCTAATGCGGCAAGAGCATCCGCATATACATTCTCATTCCGAGGTATATGAGAGATGTAAAATCGCTCAAAGTAGCATGCCAGTTCAATGGCTAGCTGATAATAGGGGATGAGGGATTCATGTCTGACTTCATATTCACCCGTCATCTGATTGACGATGAGTTTAGAGTCTCCATATGCCTCTAGATAGTTCACCCCCAGTTGTAGAGCCACTTTCAAGCCGATAATGAGCGCATTGTATTCCGCCATATTATTCATGCACGGTTCTGTCAATGAGTAACCGTTAGGCAATATATGTTTATGTGGGGAGATTAACACAACCCCCACTCCAGTAGCAGATCGTCTGGCAGCACCATCAAAGAACATTTGCCATGTTTGTCCCTTGCTAACTGTGTTGACCTCTGATGTCTGTTTGGAATTAGACCCGATTGGATGGTCTGCAAGAAAATCGGCGATCGCCTGTCCCTTTGTGGCTTTTTGAGGGACGAAATGCATATCATATGGCGATAGCAATAACGTCCATTTTGCCAACCGGCCATTTAAGCATCCCGGTTTTGTCATTAGAATTTTTAGGGGATTAACCCGTGATATAATATGAATTGTTTGCCCAGAAAGATAGTGTCGCATTTTCTGAACAGCGAACACTAGGGTTAAACATTCATTTTCAATCGGGGTATACCGCTGCTCGGCCTCAATCATTGTCCTGCTTAGATAATAGAGGGCATGTTCATGGTCGTGCTCATTATATTGAGCAAGTAACGCTCCTAAGGCATTATCCATGACCCTTACATATATAAGGAAGGGTTGCTCAGGGACTGGTGCCATAAGAACGGGAGGTTTAGGGAGGTATTCTTTAAGGTCATCAAAGGCCCGTTGACATGCCTCATCCCATACAAAAGAAACCCCTTTCTTCATAAGTCGAGAGAACGGCTGGCATCGCCCTGATAGGTTGGAAATGAAGCGCCGAATATAGGCAAGCTTCCCTTATAACCCCCTCAATTCTTTAAGATTGCAGGGAGGCGGCATCTCGCTAATTGCTTTTATCTTTTCATGGTCGAGAAAAATTCCTTTTGAAGTTATTATGAACCCAAGGAATTTCCCGCTCGACACCCCCAAAAATGACTTAGTGGATTCATCTTCAAATGATATTTCCTCATGAGATCGAAGACCATTCTTAAGTCCTGATGATGGTCCTCTTTATTCTTACTTTTGACCGCCAAGTCATCCACGTAGCACTCTACTGTCTTGCACAGATGTTCTTTGAATATAGTGCTCATCGCACGTTGATAAGTGGCAACGGCATTCTTCAGCCCAAATGGCATCACCGTATAGCAGTATACCCTCAGCGGTGTTCTGAAAGCTGTATGCTTTTCATCATCCGGGTGCATCTTAATTTCGTTATATCCTGAGAAGCCATCCATAAAGGACATCCTCTCATAGCCACAAGTATTGTCTATCATCACGTCGATGATGGGAAGTGGAAACTCATCCTTAGGACATGCAGCGTTGAGATCCCGAAAGTCGATGCATATCCGGATTTTGCCATTCTTTTTACGAACCGGCCCTATGTTGGCAACCCAATCAGGATGTTGTTCTTCACGGATGAATCCGGATTTTATAAGCTTATTGACCTCAGCAACTATTGCCTCCATCAACTCTGGTCGAAAACGCCTCTGTTGTTGTTTAACAGGTTTGGCATCTTCTTTTATTTTTAACCGGTGTGTGGCAATTTGAGGGTCAAGCCCAGACATGTCTTCATAATTCCACGCGAACACATCTATATACTCTTTAATAAGAGATATAAGTTCCTCCTTTTCTAATGGAGTTAGCATGTCGCTTATGAAGATGGGTTTCGGATTTTCTTCCGTTCCCATGTTGACTTGTATCAATTTGTCTTCAGTGGGCGGATCACGCTGCTCAAAGCGGACGTCCCAGAGAGTATCCATATGCTTAGCCCAGGAATCGTCTTGAACATCATGGTTTCTCGTCGCTTTATAGGGCGGCTGAAACCATATTGGCTGTCAAGGACTGAAACCAAGCGCCGGTAATTATATCCGAGTCATGATTGGGCGAAGATGTATCTTCCTTGGTCGAAGAACTCTCTACTTGTCCGGAGGGTGATGAGGGAGGAGAAGATACATAGCCCAACCCCCTGCGAGTCTTCTGATAATAATCAGGGCTCTTTCCTCTCGGTCTGAACGAGGGTATAAGATTCCGTCGTCCTTTCCCAAATTTTAATCCCGGTTTCTGGGTAAAATTATAACTCATCTTCTCCATCATCTGCTGGGATTTTTGTTCATACAGGTGAAATTGGGGTGATGTTTGCTCATCACTTTCACTGCTTTGTTTTCGCCGGGGTGACATAATTACCCTGCCGAACATAATCGGCCTTTGGGATCCTCTCCGGGGAGGCACTTCGAAGTAGTGACCTTTCTCCTCAACTATTTTAGACCGGGAGAGGAGGGATGACCTAAGTGGCAAACGATATGCCGCCAGAACTTCAAGTTGGGATAGGCCATCCACTTCAGTGGAAGTACAAGAGGGTTCGGACTCAGTAGCTATAGCATGCTCGTAGACTAACTTTATGTCTTCATTAATAACCCATTCACTCTCTATTACATCCACTATATTATCAAGACTCAAATTAAAATCTAGGTGAGGGTTGATTTCATAATCACCCCCATCATCTTCTCCAGGAAGCTCGTACTCAGTGTCGGCTTCATTGCCATTGTCCTCGGGCTTTGGAGGTTCGCTAGGATCGTCATTGGAGACTTCATGGGTTGGTTTATAAAGTGCAGTATCCGTGAAGTAATTCTCCAACCCTTTGAATGGCTGTTTGTCGGCAATTAGTGTCCGAACCTCTCCTTCCTCATCGCAATATTTCATGCATTGGTGGAGAGTCGACGGGACTATCATGTGAGCGTGGATCCAAGGCCGCCCCAACAAAATGTTGTATGAGGTATCTGCATCAATAACGTAGCATGTAGCTTCCGTCCTCAAATCCCCGATCTGACATCGTAGCTGGATTTTTCCGAGGGGACGGCTATTATTGGCATTAAACCCCTATATCATTGTATTGGTTGGTGTCAGACGATGGAGGGAGATCCCTAACAGCTGCATCAACCTTCTGGGTACGACACTTAGTGCAGAACCCAGATCAATCTGAATTCGGTCCACCTTTGTGGATCCGACATATCCGGTGAAATATAAAGGCCTGTTATGCTTTATATTCCTCACATACATGTCTTCTGGAGAGAAGATGATTTGTGGGATATGCCTCCTCACTTGGTGACAGCGGGGGCAAGAGTCCTGTTCTTCTTCATTGGCCGGCTCTATAATCTGAGCTAGGAATGACTCAGAGTCTGCCAAGGCCTCTCTTAGAGCTTCACGTGTTGATTTTGATAATCTCAACAATTCGTAAAGCGTTACTCGTGCTGGGATATTCGCCAACTGAGCAATTATGTCAAACTTGAAGGTAGTCTCGCTGGCTCCTTCCTCTCTAATAGGATTCTTCTGGAAGCGAAGTCCTTTCTGTTTTGCGGGCTTTGCGAGTTTCGCATAGATGTCTTTCGGATCTACTCTAGTATAGTCCTTAAGATATGTCTTCCCGGATCGAGTACCAGAAGGGCCTGCCCCATCTTGATGAGTGGCCATAGTTTCGCGTTCTTCTTCAGAATCTGTGAAGGCTCCCGAAGCTATATATTCTTCCTTTATATCTGCAGAAATGGCATTAACAGTCCGCTTCTTCCCTTGACCTCTTGTAGTAGTCCATTGCTCATCCTCTAGCAAATCGGGATGAATCCACATGACTTCCCCCTTTTGGGTCGTCACAGGGACAAGTCCTTCTTTGGCTTTGTTGTGAGGATCAAGGTTCTTCGTGACCATCTTACCCTTTGGGATTGGGGTCACTCCTGCGGGGAACTCGTGGGTTCCAACCACTATGATTTCCATATTGGCAGTGACCTTCTTTTGCTCTTCCTTAAGCGTCAGAACTCCAGCTCTATTAGTGCTTGGTTCTGTTCTTAAGGGGAAAACAATCCTTGGTAGGGTGCCCAACATTCCGGTGATAGAGATAGTAGTTGGGATCTTTGGTCTTGCCAGCGTCTTCTGACTTCTTATTCTCCGGAAGTTTTAGCATTCTCTTCTTCTGGAGCAGGTAAAAGAGGATAGGCGTCTGTTCTGCCTTGAAAGTATAATTTCTCTCCTGCTGCGGTCTATTTTGCCTTGAGCCTGCTGATTTTGGGGCTTCGGCTTTGGTGGAGGGCTTGATTTCTGAGGAGCAGCTACTGATGCCATCACTGCTTTTCCTTTATTTTTATTGCTGCTATTTTGGGTGTATGACTTACTACCCTCAGCACTTCTTGATCCACAAGATTCTTCAACTCGACGAATCAAGTCCTCAGCTTGCTCTCCCTGTTTGAGCAAATCCCTCCATGTCTTAGACTCTACGGCCCCCATTTTTAGGAGCACATTGGTCTTAAGATTGTGTCGACAAGTTTCGACAAGAGTTTCCTGGACCATTCCGTGTTTACAATGCACGGACTTCTCCCGGAACCTTTCTATAAATTGTTTTACCGTTTCTTGTTCCCCTTGTCTAGTTGCAAGGAGGGAATGAACCGTAATCTCGGTATCATCCTCGAAGAAACGTGAGAGAAATAATTTCTCTACATCTACCAGGTATTAATAGTACCTGGGGGCAGCTGCATGAACCAAGAAAAGGCAGGCCCTTGAAAGTACTTGCGAATACTTTGGTCATGATGGGGTCATTACCCATCAAATGTCCTACTTGGGACAAGAAGTAATATATATGCTGACTGGGCGATCCCTTCCAGTCATACGGCTCTAATTTGAGCGGTTTGTACTTCTGTGGGTATGGTATCGTATCCCATTCAGGAGGATACGGTCTTGAAACCCCTGCCTCTTTCAACTCCTTTTTACGCATCAGAGCTTCGAGTTGATTCTGTAATTTTTCAATCTTTTCTCCATGCGGATCATGGAAAGAAAATCTATCCTCGTCCTCGTGCATTGAGTGGGTTTTCTCCTCCTGTTCTTCTTCATTTGGAGTTTCTTTGCCCTTTTTGGCATTATCCTCAACAAATCTCGATAGCATGACTTTAAGATGTTCAATCGTCTTTTGTTGCTCTCGAATCATTCTTTCTTGAGCTTCAAATCTCTGATTGATATCGTCAGACTTATCCGCCATGTGCTATGCTGACTTCTGTAGTCGAGATGACGCGGAGGAACGAGGCGAAGCTATGGCTGAATTATCACTGTCCTCATCGTAAGAACCCCTTGCAAGTCTCTTATAATTTCGAGGCGGGACGGCTCCTGATTTTAGTCGAGTAACACGATGAGGTTCTTCATCGCTCGATTCTAAATCATCATCCGTCTCTACAATTTTCTTCCCTTTCCCCACCATATTGGAGGCTACAGCTCTCCAGTGTTTTAGGGAAGCAGTCTTTGGTTTCTTAGTAGGGTTCTTGTCCGACTCGGTTAATCAATCAAACACAGATACCCTGCTCTTGGTGCAGCCACAGTTGTCAATTACAGCGGACACTGCTGTCATAAGCTGCTGACAGTGACAAACAGGTTCAGCTTGAAGTTGATCTATGCCTCTCTTTTTGGATAGATACTCCCTGAGATCAGCGCCTTTAACCATGGAATCATGAAGTCCATCCGACTTTTGAGAGGATCTAGGAACCCACTGAAGCTTCTTTGACTGATCAACCCTGTTTCTGTAGTCGGATTGATCCTCGCGGGGCTTAGAAGTAGCCTAGCATTTTATATTGCGGGCCTGAAGAATAGCTCCGCATTTAGCATCGTGAGCCTGAAGAGTAGCTCCGCGTTTGTCCACGCCAGCCTCGCGTTTTATGCTGGCTTGGCGTGTTTTCAGAAGTTTCTCTTCTATATTCTTAGCCTCGCGTGGAATAAAATTCCTTTACGCTAGCTTTCCCTTGTGGTTATCACAAGTCATGACTTCGCGTCTCGCGCGATTTGTACGACTGACAACAATTTGCCAATCATCTTCGTGTTCCTCGCGAGTATTAGATATCTTGCGTTTCTCGCAAGCATTACTGGCCTCACGTTTCTCGCTTGGCTCAGTATCAGCCTCGCGTGGAAAATCACACGCTGGCTTTACAGAATTTTTATACTCGCGTCTCTCGCGAGTGTCATAAATCTTGCGATTCTCGCAAGTAGCCTCGCGTTTCTCACTTAGCTTAGTATCAGCCTCGCGTGGAGAATCACACGCTGGCTATACAGAATTTTTATACTCGCGTCTCTCGCGAGTGTCATAAATCTTGCGATTCTCGCAAGTAGCCTCGCGTTTCTCGCTTAGCTTAGTATCAGCCTCGTGTGGAGAATCACACGCTGGCTTTACAGAATTTTTATATTCGCGTCTCTCGCGAGTGTCATAAATTTTGCGACTAGAGCAAACTTCGCTGGCTTCGCGTCTCTCGCTAAGCTCAGCGGTAGCCTCGCGCGGAATATCACACGCTGGCTTTTCCTTGCTTTTAAGGCAAGTTGTAACTTCGCGTTTAATGCGGTAGAGACTGGTCTCGCGGGTAGCGCGAGCCAGTTTGCGAGGGACCATAGCCTCGCGTCCTCTGGTATTAGCTCCGCGTCCAAGGCGGGCTTTGAGAGCTCTATGCCTCGCTCTCCGGTTCCTGTTTCGGAGTTGGGTTCTGGTCAATCCAGTCCCCAGGTCTTCTTCGGCAGTCGGAAGCTCATCCTCGGCTAGGATTTCTTGTGTGAACTCCGGTCCTATAGCCGCAGTCTCCAAGGATCCCCGTCTCTCGGTGGATACCTTTCTACCCATCGCTCGAGCATTGGAGTACATGCGACGATAGTGCCGTGTCTCATCCAAGTCACCTGATCCAGAGGAGAGGAACTCCTCGTATTTCTACTGGTCGATTTCAACGACCAGCGTGTCTACTTCGGATCCGATCAAGTCAACATCCGATTGCGCCACAATCTCTTCATCAGTGAAAGAGATGGCTCCCACTGTGGTCGCCAGTTTGTTCGCCGCAAAAGTTTCTTTACTTCCTTCTATCGAATTAACTTAAATTACAATAGAAGTGAACAAGATATATAAAGAGAACAAACGAGAGGATTTTATAGTTCAATCTCTCTCCTTTACAATATAAACGTGGGATCAGTGGCGATGGGATCTATAGTAGTTCCTTTGGACGATCGGTACGTTGAAATCTTCTCTTTTGAAGATATCGGCCGACTGTAGACAATCTTCTTGGTCTTTGCTCTTCACAAATCCAAGACTCTATGCGTAACTTGAATTCTCTAAGAGGAAGATGATCATAAAAAGGCTTCAAGGCTCTCTCGCGTACTTGAATTGCTAAAGGATCACAAAGAAGATTTCAGATGTCAAAAAGAAGACTCTTGCCGAAAAGAGAGTTAAACCAGCCGAAGGGAAAAAAGCCCCCTAGGGTTTCACCGAGAAGGTATTTATATCACCAGGATGATTTGAGAGTTTCTATCTAAATAGAATTCGCTCTCATCAAGGATTCCAATCAAATGTTTAATATTGATTTAAATCTCTTGATTTATAATTCTGATTGGACTTGATTTAGGTATTTGGATAAACCTAAATCATAATCTCAATCAATTTGAGATTCTGGTTATCTGCTCACGCGGAGCTTTAATCGCATCAAAACGCGGCGCTAAATAACCAGTGCGCGGAGCTGACGCGGAGCTATTGAACATCTCCGCGTTTACAAATGCGAGGCTAATAATAGCCAGACACGGGGCTATGGATTAGCTCCGCGTTCTGTTGTGGAAAATCCTATTTACTTAGAAATTTTTACTGCCAACAGATAGAAACGTGGACTCCACAGTGTTGACAAGTGCCAAATCTTTGTCCATCATGATTGCACAGGGTTGAATATCATTGACAAATAACCCATGCAACTTGTCCAGCACCCATGCATAATTTATTTCTTTTTCTCATTCAAGAAAGGTGAAAGTAACAGCAAAGATCATGTTAGTCAACATCACACCAATGATCTCCAACAATGGGTAGTTATACATGTTAGTTTTGTACGTGCAATCCATTTGCCAGGAAATGCACGTAAGAGTTCGACACCTACGGGATGAGCCCAGAAGAGATCAGTGACATAATCATTTTTTTCATTTCTGCGATGCCACTCAGTATAGTTTGATTCCAAAACTTTAGACAACAGATGTTGCATATGAGATATCCCCCTGCTCAAGCACTCTATGCTTGTGACGAGCATTGTAAATTGTTTTTATCGTTGAAACATTTTGTGGATTCTTTTGCTTCAATGAAGTCACTATATCCCTTGGAAGCACGTGGCATTTTAACATCTCAATAGCAACATATGTCTCATCTTCTGACAATCTCCCTGCATATGAATGGCCCTCAAGATATTCTGTTGGTGGGTGATTATGCACACCGTATGTAACTTTCAATAACCATTATGATCTCCCAGGGTCAATTGGTCATCCTTCAATTTAAAAGGACATCATCACTTCTTACTCCACCTAAATCCATCGGCATTTGGTATTTTCTTATATCATGTCTCGCCATCATGCTCGCAACCAAACCAAACCCTACCCCGCCTACTTTGACCACCACTAACGAATTTTGCAATCATAATTACAAACCCTAACTTCTTTCCTGTATCTCCTACCCACTAACAGAGTTCAACTCTACTTTCAAAAATCTACCAGTTAACAACATAAATTAGAGTTTTCATAATTGTTAAACAATTTCGCCCATATAGAGAATTGTCTACTACATATCAGACATGTACTGAAGTCAAGACTGTAGTCAATATCAATGAGATCGGATTTAACTTTACTTGATTGTATAAATGCATCAACCTTAAATGACAATACAATTGCGAACTATCAGTGGTTGTGGTCAATTTCAGTATAAAATAATTTACAATGTTTGGAATAAATAACATAACAATTTTATATAAGTTACCAAAAATCCTTGGTAGGGATTTCAAACACGACCAAATAATACCCCAACCAGGTCTGTCCTAGACTATACAGATAAAGGTCGAAAACCACTCCTCGACCCACTGTTTCGTCCCAAAACATCCAGAGGAAACCAGGGCTTCCTTTTTTTAAAAAAACTTAATAAATACTAAATTTAATTTAATCACTCGCAAGTTTCGTCGATTTTATTTAAAAAAATATTTCTACATACATCTAAACAAGGAGAATCATTCGATGAAACCAAATTTCTATTGGTTCTCTCCATCGTCTTCAATTCCACTCCTCCATGAAAAATAGATTCTTCTCTTGGCTTTCTAAGCAAAAAAAAACTTCAAAGCTATAGTAGACTTAGTTGTAACTAATGAGAGATCAAGATTTCCAGGAATTAAGTGTTAATGAAGAATTATTTTTTTTTTTGTGTTCACGTGGATAAACTAATGAAGGAGGTAGATGAAGGATCATGGTGCTCACTAAGAAAAGAGTCGAGTCTATTTCTGTCAAAAAAATAATGGTAAATTTGTAATTAATTCAAAGTTAGCCAACAGTACTCACTAAGAAAAATGTGGTAATTTCCCCTCTTAAGACCAGTGGCATGCTCATTTAGAGATTCCCATCTTTTATCAACTCCTCTCTCAGGGGAGTTTCTAGACGGGCACACCATTTTTCCTAATGAGCCCACTTAAAAACTTCATCTATATTACAAGCTTGTCATCGAATTTTTTAAACTAAAATACCCCTTTCTTCAATCTCTCATCTCCTTCTCTTCTCAAAATACAAATCAATTAACCCAAAAAAACTAAAATCCACAACTATTCCATCAAATCTTTTCTATATTAAATTATCTCACAAATTAAATTCAAAAATTAATTTTATTAGGCCTTTACTTACTCAAAAACCTTAGAAACAGTGTGAATTAATAAAAATTATGAACAAAAAAAAGTTAAAATCCGGACTGACAGTCCACTGTCCGGAATAGCAGTCCAGACTGTCCAATATCCATCCAGACTGGAAGTCCGGACAGCGGGCTTCTATCTGGACTTCCAGTCTGGATGAAAAAAATTTCGTCTGGACTGGAAGTCCAGACAGAAGGGGTGATGTTCGGACTTCAAGTCCGGACAATTAATTTTTGTCCAGGTGTATACCCGGATAGGAGATAAGGGTCACTATAAATAAGTCTTTTTTCGTCCTATTATCCATGAAGTCGTTGTAGTATAGTGGTGAGTATTCCCACTGCTCACGCGAGCCCCTAGGGTTCGATCCCCAGCAACAACAAATACTTTTTTACTTTATTTTATTTTCCCAAATAAATAGTTCTACAGGGTTATATATGCAATAGGAGAAACTTTCTTATGAATCCATAAAAATGAGCATAGAATGTTTACATAACAATAATAGTAAACACGGAGTGAACCAAACACCCACGCGATCGATCAGCTGTTTGATGAATAAAAATAAAAGGTAGAAACAGTTCAATCAACAAATGAGATTAGGACTCTGTCATTAAGAAATAGAAGTTGTTGCACTCTACCTTCATGTAACTAGTAAAGAAATAAACATGTTGTTGCAATCAATGATCAAAACAGAGGACATATATTTCAAAATGCGTCCCCCTCTTAGAATTTGAAGTTTTAAGAAACACAAAATTCTCAAGTATTGGCCTTTGCAGCAGCATCAACTGCAGCAGCACGCCTTCGGGCTTCTTCAATGATACTAAGCTTGATACCCTTGCCCTTTGGCATCCCCTTGCCAATGGTGAAGATGTTCCCAAGACGAGTGGCAAACTCGTGGCCTGTAGCATCTTGGACATGGATGGTCTCAAACATTCCCTTTTGCTTCTCCCTGCTCTTGATGACACCGACATGCCCGGTGTTTCTCCCGCCAGTCACCATCACTACGTTACCAACATCAAACTCGATCAAGTCCACGATCTTGTTGCTCTCCAGGTTGAGCTTTATGGTGTCGTTAGCCTTGATGACGGGATCAGGGTAGCAAATAGTGCGGTCGTCGTATGTGTTGAGATATGGAATGCCTTTCTGCCCAAACTGAACGGAACGCACCTTGCATAGCTTGAACTGCAAATGAAATCAATAAGAAACAACTTATTTATTAAGGGTTATAAAAAATAAAAAAAAAATTGCTAAAGCAATCAGTAGGTTTTTCGTTTTTTGCCACTTGAGATGCTTCTTAAGTCCTCTTGCCTGAAACATAACAGAAACAAAGCAATGAGCTTCACATGGCAAAAACAGTTGATCAATACAATAGCCATCCAAAAATCCAAGCTATGATGGGATTAAAAAAAAAAATCTGCTAAATTCCAAATTACCTAGAATAATCATTTAGATATTTATAATTGAAGGTGTTAAAATGGAATTTAATCGACCTATTAACGAAAACACTGATAACAGGCCATAAACAAGCGACAAGATTGTGCGAGCCTGTCATGGCAGTGCAAAACAAACAACACAAGACAGAAAAGCATGCATTGTTTAGCCATACAAACTTTAAAATGCGTTCAGACCAAAAAATATCACGAGAGAGTGTCAAGCCGTAACCTTTACTCGCAAAATCAAAATTGAGAACCTACTCATTTGTAAATTAATAAGAAAGAGATGATGTTAAAAAGAAATTGCATGCAGCAAAGAGCTACTGCCACACCATGGCATAGCACCAACAGCGTTTGTGTAGTAAAGTAGTACAATCTCTTCCCCATCAGATAACTAAAACTAAAGAAAAGAAAACTAAGGTGCAGTGCAAAATAACATATAAAACAATTCACGAGGTTTGACAAAACGAATTACTATGGTAGGAATAGATTCTCCTTTTGGACATGTTGAAAACTGTTTTGATATATATTGAGAAGAATTTTTTTTTCTCTTTAAATAGAAAGAATTTGCGTAAGCCTTTTATCTCAAGTATTTGGAGTAGGCTACATGAACCAAAAGAGAATCATACCGGATCGACATCCTTCTTCAGTCATTCCTATCGCGCAATATGTCTTTTATTTAAGACTCTAGCATCCATAACTATAGATTGTGTCCAGTAAAAGCAAATAAAAAAATATGGACAATCAAATTCTTTCTTTTTGTCTCAATAAAAAGTTCAACTGGGTGACAAATTATAATTTTTCGCGCAAATGAGAAATAAATCGATCTGTAAAACAATGTACATGAAGACAAAATTGGATTAAATGGAAAAAAAAATCTTCTTCTGCTCTTACTTGTTCCTTGCTTCAACAAAAACTATCTTTTATCTAATATTTTCTTACTCTATAACCTACAAAAGTTGATATCTTTACAAAAGCCTATAATGCAACCTATACTACTTCAGCTCATCCATTGTTTCTTAAATAAAGATAATCCATTAGCCCTAAATCAAAAATATCACAAAAAGATCCAATTTTTCCCTACAAAGGTCAAAACATGAGTTGTATCAGCAAAAGTAATCTTATCCCAAAAAGCTTTCAGCACTAAATCAATCAAAAGATAGAACCCTAACCCGTTCAATTGTCACATCAAAACCTATGAAGGGAAGGTGAAATTGGAATTTTGAAAAATTGAAGAAAAAATCATGCGAACAAACAAAAATTTAATGGAGATGACAATTGGAAAATGAAGCACACCATGTTCTAAATCTCGTCGTCTCTGCTCCATCTTTGTCGTCTCTCTCTCTCTCCTTCGGTCACGGGAAAAAAGGATGCAAACAGGAAAACAGGAGAAACCCTTCGTGCAATTAAAGGTAACGGTGGAGGTTGATATTCGTTAATCAGATCAGTGGCGGCTGCGGGCAAATCAGAGAGAGAAGCGAAGTTAAGTGGAGGAGGAAGTAGAGAAGGAAAAGAGAAAGATGAAAAATTAGGAGAGATAGGAGAGGGAAGG
>JAYEPQ010000018.1:14865775-14955775 GCA_036321105.1 Dracaena cambodiana
TCCCCCACACGCTCAGCTACTGAAGATGTGAGCGAGGATCCGCCACTGCATGATCCATACTTTCTAGAGTAGACCGAGCAATAATAGATTTATAGGCCTCCGCTTTTGTATTTTTGGTTTGGTATGTATCACCCCTTTGGGACTTTATTTCTAACTTTTGTATAATTATTGTACTTATTGCTACTTATCTTAGACATGTATATCTTCTCTTTTATATGGCAGTAGACTAACTTTCTAGATCCTGGTTGATGACTAGTTTCAGTTCCATTCATTTCTTTTTTTACATACTTATAGGTCTCGTGCATGTTGACTTACACGTGCCCGCCGGTAACGCACTCCGTTTTCGTATCCATCCGAAAAATGGGGCGTTATAGTTGCACTCAAACAGAGGACAACCAGAGGAACAAGTAGAGGAAAAAGCCACTCCTGATGCACCCGATACAACGAGAACGACTCGAACCACACGTCAATGTCACCCCCCAAGGAAGACATGGAGACAGTGATTAGTTTGATTCTAGGTGCAATGATATCTCTAAATTTTTATTGGAGCCCGTAAATTTAATGTTCAATTTTTATCATGTATCTTTATGGATATTGTAAGAAACTCGAAGACAATGTTAACTGACTTTCAAGAAATGAGTCACAGTGTTTTTTTTGTCATACTTTATGATATTTTGATGCGGGTTTGTTTTTTGCTTGTACTCGATCAAAATTTTCTATTCTTGGATGTCCATGACTTATTATGTATATTTGTACTGCAATCGAATTGATTTCTATGATTGGGTGTCTAGGATTTATTATGTATATTTGTACTGCAATTGAATTAATAATTTTTATTTTAATGTTTAATTATTTGATTAAAAATCATATTGATATGGAGTTGTACACGAAAATATATTTATTGGGAAAAATAAAATAAAGTAAAAAAGAAAATGCACAAGAAAATATATCATTATATGTTTCATCTAATTTATTTTTGAATTGGAATAAAATAGTGACTAAGAAAAAAAATTGTTTGAGTCCGAAATTTAATTAGATTCGTAATAGTTCATTTGTAATAGTTATACTAGAAAATATATTTATTTGGAAAAATAAAATAAATTAAGAAAGAATTTGCTGTTGACATAAATCGAACTCGAGATGCTCACATATGAGATAATGATACTCACCACTATGCTACAATGACTTCATGAATAATAAAATGAAAAAAAAAATCTATTTATAAGTCCGGACAGTGGGAGTCCGGACAGAATGAATCCCACTGTCCGGACTTCCAGTCGGGACGGATATTGGACCGTCTGGACTTTCAGTCCGGATTTTGAGTATTTTTGGATTCATAATTTTTTTTCAATCCGCACAGTTTCTAGAGTTTTTGAGTAAGTAAAAACTTAATAAAATTAATTTTTAAATTTAATTTCTAAAATAATTTAATATAAGAGAAGATTTGATAGAATAGTTTTGTGTTTTAGTTTTTTTTTTTTTTTTGGGTTATCTGTAGTTTTAGAAAAGAAGGAGAAGAGAGGTTAAAGAAAGGGTGTTTTTGGCCCAAAAAATCGATGGTAAAATCGTAATATGTATGAAGTTTTTAAGTGGGCTCCCCAGGAAAAATGGTGTGCCCCTCTAGAAACTCCCCCCTGGTAGACCGATTCTGACTCCGATCACAACCTGAACGGTTTAAAGCCCTAGCGCCCGGTACTTTCTCTCCGCTCGCCGTCCATCTCCCGCCGGTTCTTCTGTCTCCGCAATTTCCTTAGCCGGCAGTGGCAGAGTTCATCACAACTTCAAAATTAGAGCCCTATATCTGAAACTCAGAGATCAGGATGGCGAGTTTCAGCCCATATCCTCCTCATTTTCAAGAGCAACAGCAGCATCTCTTTCCTCCTCTTCCCCCTTTTCAGCAGCAGCAGGAACATCATTCTGTGCCAAACCCTAACGGACCACCGCCATCGGTGGTCGCCACTCCGGCAGCAGCGGCGGCAACCCTGTTGGTTCGTCATCTACCGGAGGCAATCCCCCACGACATGCTTTCCCGCCTCTTCTCCCACTATGGCGCCTCCTCCGTTCGCCCCTGCGCCGGTGGAAAGTAAGTTCTCTCACCTGAACCCTTTACTTCCCCCTTTGCAAAATAAATCATTTCATATTTTTGATGAATAGTTTGTCGAACTGCAACCCTCTCCGATTAATTAGGAATGTACCGACATTCAAATCTTACCTTCATTTTTTCTCTCTAATGTTGCACCCTAATTGGTGTAAGCCTTAAGATAGACATGTCTGTAACATCATATAATTTTGCTTATACTAGGTGTCTATAATCATTGAAATTTAGTTTCCTTTATGTTGGTTCTGCAGGTTAAGAAATTGCGCCTTTGTTGATTTCAAGAATGAGGCGTTAGCTTCTCAAGCACAGGCGCAGTTGAACAGGTTTTTGCCTCCTTTTAAGCGAACAACTTGGTTTATAAAAATTCCACTTGCTAGCATCAAATAGTTGAAGAGTCCTTAGTGAAGTTTATGTGTGTATAGGAATGGTAATGGACGCTCCCACATGCCAAACCGTCCTATATAAAATTTTGAATTAAAATTTTTTTTTATTTTTTTAATTTAAAATTTTGTATAGGGAGGGCCAAAATTTAGCCCGTGCACACGTCCATTACCATTCCTATGTGTGTGTTGTTTTTTAAAATTTTTAACTTTATCAATCTTGCTATGCTAAATTATTTTCTCTCTCTATTATCTATGTTCTAAAAAAAATATTTTGCTTTATATAATTCTTGCCTTTTCTCTTGTATTACTTCAGACTTAAATTTCTTGGGAAAGTTTTAACAGTAGAGAGGATAGGCTCAAACACAAAGAATACAAACTCACAAAATAATTCTGAAGTGAGGAGAGACACTTCTGGTCCAACATCATTGTTGAAGGATTCATCTGATACAAGGAACTCAGTTTATGGTGGTGAACCAATTGCTCCAAGACTTGGTGTCGACTATCCATTTCCTCCCCATCTTGAGTATGTATTATGTATACATGATGAAGTTTTCATGCTTACTAGCTTTTCTTTGAGAAGTATCCATTATAATTGTTATACTATGATTTGCATTCAAAGGTCTTATGAATTAACAAGGTAGATGAGTTCTGATAAATTTCAAAATATCTAAATCTTCTACCCCAACTTCAACCAAATATATGAGGTCACAAGAAAAACGGTCAAAAAAGACTTGTTAAGATGATTTTAGGACAACTACAAGGCATGGAGAGGGAAGTCAGCATTTAATGGTTATTCATTGCTCATGCACAAATAATTGCCTAAGGAGCAAACCTAATAGTTCTTATATTATATCACTATAGTATAACATAAAATCATTAAACTAAATCCTCAAAGATGAAATTATTTAAATTTTGAAGTAATATACATGATTGTTCTATCACAACGCAACCACCTGAGTGTTAGATACAATGATTCTTCAAAATGAAGAAGAAGACATGGCCATATGTTTGTTTTTTCAATTGACAATGTATACAACATACATGACTTTTTATATTAGGATTTTACATGTAGCGTTCGGATATAGCTATTCTCCAAAGTGCATATTTGTGCTTTCACATGTAAAAGAAGGAAAGAAATTAATATAGTTATGATCTTTGATTCTATTTAATAAGGGGATATATGCCATCATATACACAATTTTTTATTAAAATAAAGGTTTCAATTTGTAACTGGTAAGAAAATTAGTCAAATCAGAATATTTATCGTGTATTGTTATTCTTGTATGTTGTATCTCATATCAAGTCGTAAGATACAATGATCAGTGTGATAGACAAGTAGTCAAAGCAACAATATATATATATATATATATATATATATATATATATATATATATATATATATATATCTACAAGCATATAAACAAATAGAAACAAACTTAAAGCATCAGTAAATAAACAAGTTAGTAGCTAATATAAGTTTGTAACTAACATCTAAGTCCAAGTGAAATGATCTTGAGGCCATTAATCGAAATCATACTACCTCGACAAACATAATACATCACTATATTCATTTAAAGTTGAAAATAACATAATCATTTTCCTTGTTGTCATCTCTTTATTTCATCCAAACTCCTCCTTTACTATACTCTTAGTTCTCTTTCTTTTTCATTATTTATTGTTTACTGGTGCATTCATGTTATGAGGTCTAGCCAATTGTAAAAAAGTAATGATACTAGATCTTAGGAATAATTAATAACTAATTGAAATTTAACTATTGCCCTCTTCACTTTCTTCTCTTTTTGGTAGACCCACTTAAAACTCATGAAAATCCATCCAAGTGGCACATTCCATTATATAAGGTCTTTCTTTCTAAGCAATATATTCATAATTCAATTTCATATTTGTTAGGCAAATCAAATCATGTTCTTTGGTCTTTGTCCTTTTTTAATGCCTCTTTTATAATTGCATACTATTTTGACAAAAACCAAAATTGTTGAGCAAAGTTCATTCCTATTATAAATCACTATTAAAAACAACAATAACTAAGCCTTGTATCCCAAGTATTTGGGTAGGCTAAATGAACCAAAAGAGAATCATGCCGGACTGACCATATGTATGATCCTTCTCCACTCATTCCTATCCTATCAAGTTATATGTCTTCATATGAGCCTCTAGCATCCATATATAGATCACAATTATCATTTTTGAGAACTATTTCGTTAATTATTACATTTTTGATAATAAATTCTTTCTTTTGAGTAAATGTCGATACTATGTCTATGTTTTAGCATAGACATAAGCTCATTAGATAATGAGGTTTAGCATATAAATAATTAGTATTGAGTAAAAGTTAATAGATATAGCCTTTTAATAATTAGTTTGAATGTTTTTATCAGCAAAAATAGGTATTTTGGATTTTGATATCCTCTACATGTTCTGATATTGCAACCCTTGTCCATAAAAGTTTATTTGAATAAGTTTGAAATCCGTTTGTAAGTTGAGTCAATGTCTTGTAACGTTATTGCATATCATAAGATGCGCAAACTATATCGTACGATGCGCATACTATATCGTAAGATATAATGTCCAGTAGATACGTATATAGGATATGTATCAATTTTCAAGCATATCGTATCGTATAACTCGTATTGCATATTGCAAGATATTGACAATTATGCCTGCAAGGAATAAACATGGATGGACATGAATGCTTTGCTTGGCAATGTCAGAAATGCATGTCCTATCTAGTAGTACCGAACATGCCACTTCTGGTAAGAAAATACTATTATTAAAGCAATGCCAACAACTTTTTCACTCATACAAAAGAGGAGGATGCTCAACAATTAAAAAATATATATATAATGACTAATGAGAAGAGTAAGTCCAATGGTAAAAAGTGAAACTTTTGTAATTGGGAGAGACTTCATTTTGAAAGAAAATCAAAACTGACCTTTACGAACAAGAACTGATCTTAATGTTTGCTTGATTGGTGGTGTAAAATTTAAACAATGCTGTTATGTACCCTGTTAGATGTTAGTCTTGATGATCCTTTTCTAAAGATTTAGTTTTGGTGATCTGATACAAAAGGTAAGGTGTATATAGGTTCATTCCATATCCTGCAATGCGATAATGAGGTCAAGCAGCATCTCCACTAGTTTAGCAGTGAAATTGTCAAATGCTACTAATAGTTCAGTATGTTGACATCTTTGATGTTATATATGTGTGTGTTTAGCAGTGAAATTGTCAAATGCTACTAATAGTTCAGTATGTTGACATCTTTGATGTTATATATGTGTGTGTTTGGACTTATAGAAAGGTAGATATCTAGAGCATTTGATAGTGTTCTATACAGTGTACATTAAAGTTCTCATGATGGTCCTGGGTTGCTCTCACACTATAAAACTTATGGAGCTACTTTTAAACTAGTGCATTTATCATATCCTGATATTCCTTTAATGGTTTAAAACATGGTTCATAAATTCCTTCAAGGTTAGACTTGTCCAAAAAGCCCCCCAGTGCCTGGTCCTGCCCAAGCTCAGGTCGGGCCCATTGAATGCCTAGTTGATGGGCCTGACTCGTGTTTGAGCTGGGCTCGGGCCACCATCACTGAAGTTCGGGCCAGCTTAGGTTTCTGATCTCACATGTGGATTTAAGCGGGCCAAGTTGGCGGTTACAACCCCCCCTATGGCTAGTTGGGGGGGGGGGGGGGGTTGGCTGTTTTTGAGGGTGGTTTTTTTTACCAAAATATCTCCCAACAACAAAAAAAGGCTAGTTGGGGGAGTTTTTGTTCTCGTAGATTTAGGGATGCGTCTATAAATAGATGCACCTCATTTTCATTTCCGCCACCTAAATCTCTCTAATATCTCTTTAATCTCTGTCAAGCTAAAAAACATTCTTCTAGGACAATCCCATTGATGCGGCGTAAGAAGTCTCATGGCAAAGGTCTAAGCCAACTTGATATTCGATAATCCATACTATCTCAATCTTCAATGTCAAGTACTCATCTTTTTTTTTTTCTTATAATGCAACTAGAGCATGTAAGGCTATAGTCAGATATGTTTGTTTGAAATAATGATCCATTTACTACTGTAGAGGATTCATATTATGTAGAAATGATAAGAGAGGGTTTTGCTTCTGCTTTTCAATATTTTTTCCGACAAACTTGCCAACTTGATGTCTTATATCACTATCCCATTGAAAAAGAAAAATTGTTTTCTTATTTTATAAATCTTAAATGCAAAATTAATCGTACTATCGATATTTGGTCTTCTAGAGGTCAAGAGTCTTTTTTATGCATAACTGCTTATTAGATTGATGATTCTTGGCAAATGCAAAAAATAGTAATTTCCTCTGTTCTTTTGGTAAGTACACAAGAGAAAATCTTGTAGAAATGATTTTTTAAGACTTGCTCCAATTTGAAATTTTTGATGAAGTTTTTACTCTTACTCTTGGTAATTCTAGTAATAATAATGTAGCTGTAGAATATTTGTGTTCCTCCTTTCGTTATCACTTTGCAATGCGGGGAATTTTTTCATGTTAAATTCATGTATTATATAATTAATTTAATTTGAAATATGCTTTTTAGATACTAGACATATTATCATGAAAGTTAGAGATATTTGTAGATTTATGTTAGAATTCGATTTTACAAGCAAACTTGCAAGATAGTTAATGTAAGACCAAAAAAATACCCCACGATGTTAAATATTGGTGGAACTCTACATATTTGATGTTACATGCTGCTACTTCATATAAATATGTTTTGGATGAATTTATTTATGCTTTTAATGGTCTTAATCCTAACCATCAATTATATAAAATTGGAGAATACGAGTGGGAGTTAATTATGTCATTACCAAATGATCTTATAGTTTTTATGCGTCCACCGTTTATTTATTTGGTTGCTAATCTTCTAATTAGTTAGTATGTGTGCATGGGAGTCCTTGAAAATTGAATAAACCAAGATTTTACCTCACTCTTATACACGCTTCTTTACAAATTCATGAAATTCAATTCTAGTTTTAGTAGGTTTACTCACGATATTAATCTTAGACCCATGATAATCAAAATGCAAGCAAAATTTGACAAATGTTTTTTTTACCTATTTCTATTATTTTTGGTTTTGGTATGCTCATTAAACCATGTATGAAATAAGCATGGGTTAATAATTTGAATTTTATATCCTAGCTATGTATCGATGCTATGTAATGTAAGCATGATACTTATCACTATTTTAGATTATTATTTAAAATGTATAATACAAGGTTTGGAAGTCGGTCGTCACTTAGCAATGATCTAATTCAAGCAAAGGTGAGAATTTTATGTAGAGAAACTCTTTAATTAACTCTATTATTGGTAGAGGTGGTGGCTTGAGATTGTCATCGGTAAGAGAAACTTTTGAACTTGCTAGATAATTATTTGTTCAACTAGTAATTCTTAGTAAAGAATATGATTTTGATATTTAAGGAGGTGGAAGCAAATTTGACCACGAATGTATCTAGTTGTTTCCCATATGGTAAGAGCTTTACTAACTGTTTAAGTTTCAATTATAACATTCAAAAGTACCAACAGAGAAGGCTAAATAATTGATGACCACAAGTTTAGCTTGGATGTGGAGATGGTGTAGACACTTAAGGTTGTGCTTGGATGTAAGAAACGAAGTGTTTTGGAGTACTTTTAAAGTGTGTATTTTGGAATATTTTGGTTGTATGTGTTTTGGAGTGTTCTGGTTATGGGTTTTGGGGTGTTCAAACTTGTACGTGGGAGTTTAGTTTTCTCATGGGTTTTCGTGGGTTTAATAAACATATAAAAGACAAATATCCCAATTAGGAAAAAAAGTACTTGGAGAGAGTTAGAATAAGGAAAAAAGTGGGTATTTTTGGATAAACAATTCAGGACACTCCAAAACACCCCGATTTGGGATGTTCTAAAAAAACACTCCAAAACACCTATCCCAGGTGTTTTGGGGTGTTCTAAGAACGCATCACAACAAATAAGTATTTTTATGAATACTTCATAACACATCCCTTAACACTCCAAAACACTTCAAAACAAAACTCCCAAGCCTAGCCCTATGTGCTTAAGGGATTGATGGATGGCAAAGAAGTGATAGTGAGGATTGGATACTGTTGATATTGCACTGAGCGTGTTGGAAGACTCAAGTAGATTTTAAAATATAGAATAAAAGATATTTTTTCTTTAGGAAATATTTACACATGATTGAAAATACATGAGTAGGTTTCAACTTAGTTGAGATGTACCCATACTATTGTTGTGATGTAATAATTTCCTTTTCATATCACCAATTCAATATAAATTTGTAAAATTATCAAAATTCAATCATTCAATGTAAATATGTAAAATTATCAAGTTTATGATCAATAAAGCTTCATTTACTTTTGAAAAAGTACCACGAGTCTTATTATATTTTTTTGCTATTTTCCTATTTTTAAATTTTTTTTTCATCATGTATTTTTTACATATTTTTTAAAAGACGGGTATCCGCCGTATCCGAGCCGGCTAGAGCCCGGCCCAGGCCCATGGCCGGCTCCCCTCCTCCGGGTCTGGGCATAGGGCAAAGCCCGGCCAAGGCTTGGGTACTCAGGCTGGCCCGGTATGTTTGGACACCCTTATTCATGGTATCATTTTTGAATTGATATGCAAGCTTAGAGGAGGGGATGAATAGGGTTGCTACAAATTTTAATCTTGATTATTAGAAAATTCTGAAATTAATATATAGCAGAATTAAATAGCAGTCACAAAAAAGATAAATACCATATAACACACAAGATTTTACGGTGGTACAGGAAATCCCTACGTCCACTCTTCCTCTCATTAAGAGAGTCTTCCATTACTAGTGTAATTTTTTTTAGATCACAACTCAATCTAATAAGCAATACAAGACACACCTTAGTCTACCTAACTAGCCATCTCTGCGAAGTATTCCTACACAAACACATCGACGCTAGGCTTGCTAGTATTCCTCATTTATCCCGACTTGAGTACGCCATAAACTCCAATCACATGATTGTAAAAATAACAGTTCTGAAACCTTTAACAGCCAATATTAGTTAAGCATAAATAGAAAGATCTTACAATTCTTTAAAGTCGTCTTCGAAAGATGATTGATTGATATCTAGAAGATGATGAAGAGGTTGAACTCCGGCGGTAGCACCTACAAAGATCTAAGTGGAAATTGTAGCGCATCTCTGTAAAGTGTTATAAATAATGAAGAAGAAGCTCGAAGAACTTTCTTTGAAGGCTCTTTTTTCAAGATCTCGAAAGAGCATTTCAATAAAATTCTCAAATCTCTATTTTCAATCTTCTAATAAACTTCTACAATTGTGATTCACCTCTTAAATTGATCACAACCCTTATTGCAATAAAGGTTTAATCTTGTCCATCAATTCTAATGAGTGATTGTATCTTTTGGATTGTTTGAAAACAAATACAACTTGAAAAGATTTTAAAAACCTCCAAATAGATGCCCAGAAAATCATTGCCGCCCCTGAGCTATTGTAGCCCTACCTAAGCTATTGTAGCCCTACCGGTAAATGCACTGGTAGTAGCTCTTAGGTTGTTTTTCATCTTCGGTTACTAGTAGCCCGATTGATGGTTGGCCATTTGCAGCTACAAATTTCCTCTAGCTACCCATGGATGCATTGGTAGTTGATCTCGAGTATTTTTAATTTCTCATCTACTAGTAGCCTTATCAATAGCTGGGCTTTTCCTGCCTTGCAACCCTTAAATAAATCAACGATAACTTTCTTATTTGAAATGCGATTGAGCTCATGTTGATGCCATTTTGAAGAGAATTGGTAGCTCTATAATTTTGTAATTGATTATATCACTTGAGTTGCTTCGCTGGATATGCGGCAAAACTAGGAGAGATAAAGTGAGAAATGAAGATATTCGTGCTAAGGTAGGTGTAGGTCCCATCGATGAGAAGATGCGAGAAAATCGCTTATGATGGTTTGGTCAGATGCAATATAGGCCTATAAATGCACCAGTTTGACGAGGGGAGTTTATCAATGTAGGACAAGTTAAAAAAACGAAGGGAAGACCGAAAAAAATATGAATGGAGGTGATACGAAATGATATGGATTCTAGAGGTTTAAATGAGAAGATATTACTTGATAGAAATGAATGGAGAAGGACTCAAAGTGATCGATCTGGCGTTACCCCAAATACTTGGGATAAAAGGCTTTGTTGTTGTTGTATTCTATCACTTGAGTTCTATCTCTATTAAACATGATCTTGAAGTTGTATCATCATTATTTTATTAATATGGTTTGTTGTCTTGCTTGATTAGTTGTTACACATACTCCACAAAACTTGTTAATGAGTTTGTTATTAATCAAATCAAAGGTCCCGCTTTAAAATATATACAACAATCTTGCACGGAAAACTCAGTGTTTCTAGGAAATGCTAGTGGAATGTCTTTCGAAATTGTGGAGACTTGTGATTTGGAACAAAGATATCAATGTTCTGCATCTTCAAGAACTTTTCACTATACTTACAACAATCGTTTGACCTTAGTATTGAGGCCCTATATTTAATTCTCCGATGATTAAGAAATTAGTAGAAAGAGACGAACAAGATACAAGCACATTTTTTTTGGGAAATAGGAGGAAAATAGGCAAAGTGTGAGACAGTTCATTTAAGTGGCACAAAAACTATTTCACATACATATATATGTGTGTGTGTGTGTGTGTACATGTATACAACAATCGTTTGACCTTAGTATTGAGGCCCTTTATTTAATTCTCCGATGATTAAGAAACTAGTAGAAAGAAAGAGACAGACAAGATACAAGCACATTGTTTTGGGAAATAGGAGGAAAATAGGCAAAGAGTGAGACAGTTCATTTAAGTGGCACAAAAACTATTTCGCATACATACATATATGTATGTATGTATGTATACACACACACATATATGTATACACATATACACACACACACACACACATATATATATACATATATATATGCATACACATATATATACGTATACACATATATATACATACATATATGAATACACATACACATATATATATATATATATATATATATATATATATATATATATATATATATATATATATATGTATATATATGTGTAATTGTGTATGTATATATATATATATATATATATATATATATATATATATATATATATATATATATATATGTATGTATGTATGTATGTGTGTGTGTATGTGTGTGTGTGTGTGTGTGTCTATATATATGTATATGTATGTGTATATATATGTGTATATATATGTATGTGTGTGTGTATATATATACATGAAATTTCCAATAATAGCTGCTCCAAAACTCTATATTCCCACTTAATTTTCTTTTTAGATTATAATCACAACCCCAAGGATTTACTCTACTCAATATCTTGGGTTTTAGTGTTGGTTTGGCCACCCGTCAGGTAAATGCAAAATGTTCTATTCATGGAAATCCATTAATTTTGTGTACATTGGATTGATGATTAAAGCCCATTTAAACTTCATGTTTTTTAGTCCTTAACCTCGTAAGGAGGTGTAGATCATTATGAATGGTTTGGATTGCCAATTCGATTAGTCCAGTATGATATTTTTGGGTGCTGGTGTAGGAAATTTCCTACATGGGCAGGTCATACTGCATATTCCTATATATATAAACTATAGTTTCTTAGAAAGCTGAAACATTTAAAATCAGAGAGTTTGTTAAAAGGGAGAGAGGTGCTATTATATATAAATACACAACTACACATGCAAAATTACAATAAGCCCAAAGAAAGTTCAGCATGACATTTCAATAGTTACATGCACATACAATTTTGAGAAGTTGTTCGGCATTCCACATAAAAATATTTCATTATTACCAAGCGACCTGAAGAACGATACCTAAAGCGTACTCCTTCTAGGATACTCGCATTTTCCTCTTTCCATTTCATTCTGACTAAGCAACCCGAAGAACGATACATGAAGTTTTGTTTTCTCTTTCCATTTTTTTTCCCTAACCATTACTTCTCTCCTCCTTTTGGTCTTTATATAATCTCCAAACTGAACAATACAATTTCTTTTATCCTAAACATTAAAAAAGTTGCGAAGGATGTTTCTCAGCATGACCAGTTTAGCTGATAACAAACATTCTAGTTGGATAATTTTGGCATCTTCAACTAACATTGGTGACGTAGTAGGAAATTTTGTTTATCTTGTGCACATATTAAAACCATGACAAGTTTTTATTAGCTGCTGTTTTTGCTATATATCGCTAGTCCTTTATCTTCTTATCTCATTTGTTGATGGCTGCTTGCATTCTTATATGTCTATAAAGCGATTAAATTAAAACTAATTCCCCCCTTCCTAGTTACAGGCCACATAGCTTGCTATTAAATTTGCATCCAACTGAAAAATTGATGCCTCCTTGTCTTTTATAGTTTAACAGTAGCTGTTTAACAGGTATGCATATCCACCTCCAGATGGAAATATACTTACCAATATTGTCAATGCCCTCATTGCTGTTCCTCGATTTTATACACAGGTGAAATTTCTCACTATAATATAGTTTACTTATTTCTTCCTCTAGTGCCTCATTTGCTATGTTATTGAGCGTTGGATATAATATGGTCATTAGAAACTTTGAAGCTAGAACACAGTGGAACTACAAATTTTTCTTTCTTTAACCTTCTGATTATTAATAAACTTTTGAATGTATATAGGCCCAAAATGATCTTTATATTATTTAATTAGTCTAAAACCTGCTATCTTCTTGGTAGGTTCTACATTTGATGAACAAGATGAATCTTCCAGCTCCTTTTCGTATGGCATTGCCAACCCCACCTCTCCCACCCCAGGTACCTGCCCCTCCTCTGCCGCCACCTCCTGTTACAGTTGAACCTTCAAGCTCAAGTGATGAGTCTGAGCTGGAGTCATCTGAGGTACTTGTGCCAGTTGATTAGATTTCTCCTTGAATTCTTTTCGATTTTATATTATTGATCAATTTACTTGTATTGTTAGGATATTGCTGGTGATAATCATATTAAAAAACGTGTTAAACGAGAATCAATTGTAGGCCCTGCCATTGATAAGGGTGTGGCACATGAAGCTGTTGGTTTGAAACCTGTTAGCTTGGTTCCAAAAGAGGTGTCAGTGATAAAAAAGAAAAACCCAGTGCTACAGGTTTTCACTCTCTATATACTTGTGATTTTAGAAAGATAAATCCTTAAAATTTTGACTTTTAATTATTATTTTTCCCCACAGATAAAGATTGCCCCAAAGCGAAAACTGAAGGATATTTTTGATGATGGTAATAACATTAAAGAACTGACTGATCCTGTAGAAGAGCAGGTTGAACAAAAGCCTTATGCTATGCCAGAGGACATAGAAAAGGGAAAGTTACCTCCTGAGGAAATATTATCTCTTCCTATGTTTAAGGTACTCGAATCCCTACATTATTTTGTTTATGATTTCTGTCTTTTCTTTCTTTTTGTGAATAAAGAAGGTTGGTTACTCCCCTTGCATCGCTAAACAAGTAAGCAGGAAGTAAATATTTATATTGAATCATTACCACACTGTTGGTGCAAAAATCTGTCCCACTAGATTGACCAAACAAGACTCAGTACGAACTTAATGTCTCAATAGATGAACAGATCAAATAGAGAATTTAACAAGGTTAAATCGAGAAGGATCTCAGACCTATATCTTTGGAGTGAATAGCCTGGTGGCAAATATTTTATTAAAGAAGAAAGGGTTACAATCTCTAAAGAACACAAGCTTTCTCTGCATTCAAGCTTTTAGATTCTGCTTGGTAGCTAAAAAACTGCCCCCCTTCCCAATGGAGAATGGGGGTATCTATAGTAGAGAATTCTTGAGGGATGGAATTGCAGTTGATTGTGAATTTATTAGTTTTCTTATAGTTGATAGATTTGGTTTTTTTGACAGACTTGATTTCCTTATTCTTAATGATTTAGTAATTGTTTGACTTCATTTTGGATTTTTGTTTCCTTTCAAATAGGTCACGATCTTGTGGGCCTTGTTCCTAGTTGGATCGGTAAATTTATGCATGGACATATGCCCCAACTCTTGAGTTCAGTCTACTAAGCTTTTGGAATATTATACGATTCTTCTGACTTGGTTTACTCTTCTGGTTGCCTTATGCGGGTTTTTGCGTGGCCGCCTTAAGGGCGATTTGTTGCTTGGTCATCGCAGGGGCGACTTGCTACCTACGTTGGGATTAGCTCTTGAAGGGAATAGATGGTTGAAATTCCTTGGTGCATGAGCATTGAACTGTGTTATTAATTATTGCCTCAATGAAGGAGATTGTGTCATCATTATGGTTGTAGAAAATCTTGCAACTGGCAAATGAAGATTGCGTCCAAATCTGCCCTTGGTTCTACGTGCCCGTTTGTGAGGTTGAGATTAGTTGTCGATTTGGATTCTATCAATCAACCATATGGTTGAGATGATCTCGAGGAGACGAACCGTTGCAATTGTTTGCTCTTTGTTTTGCCACCCTCTGGACCCTCAGCCCCCTAGCCTATAATTCATAGTAGAACAATCAGCCATGGATGAAGGGACTAGACCTGAGCTGGATGCCTCGAGCAGTCAGAGCTAGCCTCGTCGTCTACCTCTAGAGATGATAATGCCATCGCTACTGCGAGTACATATTAACTCTGTTCGATGGATTCTTGGCAAGTTATCAGAAGAAACCATTACTTGTTGCTTGATTCTCAATTGTTTCCTATTTCTTTAAGGACCTAAAAGACTTAAAGTGTTTTACATAAGTCTTTGCTACATGAGATAAAAGACAGGGTATGGGCATTAGCCATCACGTGTGGGTAAGTCCATTTGTCAGGAAGAGTGCTCTTGGAGCTAGGCATTTTTATCTTGTGATTTTTTTTTCCAGTGACAACCTTGCCCTATTAGGATAGCCGAGTTCTTTTCCTTTAGCTTTCAGGTTGGAGTAATCATACTCGTTTTTGAATTATAATGAGCAATGTTACCAAGTTATCGTGCCATAACTTCGTAAACATCTTTCCCCAATGAAATGAACTTTTTTGCTTCTATTGAACTTCTTAGACTTGTCCATTTCTTGCGAATGATATCAACGCGCCTTGAAAAATTACAAACGCTAGGAATCGCTAAGTGTTATTTGGAATGGAGCCGAATATGACATGGAGCCAAGTTAATTTCTTGGAAGGCTTTCATCTTTGCCTGAGCTTTTATAGTTCGCCTTACCACAATTTGGAGATGGTGAGAGAAGAGAGCCACTCAAGATAAGAGAGCCTCTTGAGCTAAACTATCTTTGCTGATTTAACTGAATAAGGCTTCGGATCTTTGGCGGGTTGTGAGTGTTCTCGAGCTATTCATGGTTTTCCATGTAAACTAGTCAGATTTTGGATCACCTATCTTTGCATTTAGGAATAAGTTTTTTTTGTATTCCTTATTTCCACATCCAGATATAGGTTTTCTCATTCTTTGGAGAATGACTTGTTAAGACTAATTATAAGAGGTGGCGAGTTTGTGCCATAGTGGATCAACTTGGAGTCTTGGCAAACTTGTACCATAAGGTCCACTCGGTGATCTTGTGCCCTAGGATCAATTTTGGTGAACTCTGTCATAGGGTCCACTGGGCGATCTTGTGTCGTGGGATCATCTTAGGATTTTGGCAAACTTGTGTCCTAGGATCCACTCGGCAATCTCATGCCTTGGAAGTTGGGATCATCTTAGAATTTTGGCGAACTTCGACTATAAGGTCCACTCAGTGATCTTGTGCCTTGGGAATCTGGGATTACATTTAAGTATTGGCAAACTTGTGCCGTAGGGTCCACTGGGCAATCTTGTGCTCAGGGATCATCTTTAGAGTTTTTGCGAACTTGTAAAGCAAGTTCTTTGTTTTTGCACCCATAATAAATTTTACAGGTGTATAGATGAGCACGTTCTAGAGGGCATCTTGCCAAACACTGGGTCTACTTGCTTTAGGTATTGACTTTTGTAATTCTCGTTAATTTTAAATATTCAGATGTCTACTTAAGATACTAAAACACATGGAAAGAGATTTTATTAAAGATGCTTATTTGAAGTTAAATACTTATCTAATTAGATTAGTGGAGTTGGCGTCTTGCTGCTCTCGTAATCTTGGTGACTTGTTGAATGAATTCTTGGAACTGCGCTCGTATGACATGGAATTCGGTGAGCATATTGCCAAATGAACGGGCGTTCGCCAGGATATGATCATCTTACATAAACAATGTAATAGTATCTCAAGATATCTTTTATTCATAACAAACTTTGAATGGAGAATAGAAAATGCTTTATTTAAATGAGGGGCTAGAGTTTTCTTAGGTAGACTAGTACCTTCATTCTTCTTTATGATGCTTGCATTTTCATATTATGACCGTTTCGAATTCGTGGGTCTTTTCATTGGTTCGAGGCTTCGAGGAGGACTAGTTGACCATCTTTTTATTTTCTTCTTGTCGATGAAGGTCTTGAAATAGCCTTGTCGGATCAGTTCTCAATGTTCTTTAGCTGATAGTAGTCTTCAGTACTATGCCCGACATCTCGGTCATATTAACAAAATTATCGAGAGTCACACTTTTATCTATTGGAATTTTGATCAACAGAGGTGGCCGAGAAAGAAATCCTTCCTTCTGGATCTGGTTCAGAATTTGAGCTCCACTTGTATTCAGAGGCGTATATTCGCCAACATGGACATTTTCTTGGTGAATCGTCCAGTATTTTGGAGGATTCCATTTGTGCTCCTTGAACTTTTTATCGCTTGATTCTTTCACCATCTGGAAATCTTGATTTTTGAAGACCATATCGGGCTTCTCTAGGCAAATATATATACACACACACAAATCATTCAAGGAATTCAAATAGTAATGTAGGCTTTCATTTTCCAATGGAATATATGAGCCCAGTATGTCTTACAGCCATTGATAAGTGCAATGAGAACTATATCGGAAGAGCACTCTTCCATTTGGAGTTTTGCTCCATTGAATTGCTTTAAGAAATTGCAAAGCTATTGGCCAAGTATTTGTTCTACTCTGAGAAGGGAAGTGACGCTTTTCTTTATGCTTTTCGTTGCGACGAATTGCTAAGTGAATTCATGACAGTTGGCAGCAATGTTCTAAATATCAGCTTGTATACCGATTATCGGTTTTGGGATTAAAACAATATAGGAAGGTCAATTTTTTCGCTCTCGTTTTGGACCAATATCGAGAGATATATCGGCCTTGTCGCGATATATCGCTTATAGGGATGGTAATGGACGTATCCATAGGTCAATTTTTGGTCCGTTTTATACAAAATTTTAAATTAAAAATAAAAATTTTATTTTTCTAATTCAATATTTTGTATAGGAAGGAAGGACAAAAAATTGGCCATGGATGCATCCATTACCATCCCTAATCGCCCGGTAAACGTGATGGGAAATATCAACGAGATTAACATGATACTGGTCTTTTTGTTTTTTTTGGATTTAGATCCATTAATTTGAATTCTTTAATACTGAATCCATTTATATAGATACCATCGAATCCTCGATTTCTCATTCTTCCTAAATTTAATCAATAGGTGATTTGATGATTTGCTTCTTCCTCTTCCTATCTTCTCGCTTAATCAAGCATTTGCATCGAAGAGGTCACTATAAAGACCCACACCTGTCCCATCATGACTATCGAGAGCCCCAACGGTCTCGTGAGTCTCGACGATAATCCCGACAGCCCGTTAGTCGATCAATGATTCAATGTCTTGCTTCTTTCTCTACCTCTTTACTCTCTCTCTCTTGATCGAGCTATCACATTGAATAGGCCACAGAACAGTCCCACACCTCTTTCCACTCCAAACACCGACTATCGAGAGCCTCAACTTCGATAATTTGTGAGTCCCGACAACGTCCCCTCTCTCTTGTAGATAATGCAGCTCTATTCCTCTCTCGAGCAGATCACCCGTTCTTTTTCTCGAGCAGTCCCCTCTCCTCTTAACTCTTGAATATATCACCTCTCTCAAGAAAATTGGCCAAGGTAAGTATCCTTTAATATCCCAACTTTTCTAAATAGTTTAATATGCTTTATGTATGTACTAACATATATAATATTTAACCAGGATGACGCGGATATGACATCCAGTATTTAGTGTCATATTGCATTGTATCACCCGGTATCCGATATCCGGTATATAATTTTGTCGACCGGTATATCGTCGGTATTTGATATTTAAAACACTGGTTGGCAGAAGGAGTTGATACATACCGTGGGAGACCATTGTACTAGCTTCTCACCCATTTTTCTTTCGCCTTCCTGGAATCTTGATTTTTGATGACTATATCGGGCTTCTCTTATTTATCAAATCGTTCAAGGAGTTTGGATGGTAACGTGGGATCCGTTTTCCAATGGAACATCTGAGCTCAGTATGTTTCACACCCATTCACAAGTGCAATGAGAACTATATCGGAAGAGCACTCTTCCATTTGGAGTTTGGCTATATTGAATTGTTTTAAGAAATTGCGAAGCCATTTGAAGGTAATTGTTCAACTCTTAAAAGGGAAGCAACGCTTATTTTTATGCTTTTACTTGCGGCGATTGCTGCTGAGTGATATCGCGACATAGTTGGCGAAAGGAGTTGATATATCCGCAGGAGACCATTGTACTATCTTTTCACCCATTTTCCTAGTTTATAGAGAAGGTTCTGTAGAGGATATCATTAGTGGCACCTTAGAGGTGTATTGCATTTCGGATATTGACGACAAGGTCGAACGGATCCAAACATGTCATCGTACTTTTTTACTCAAGTTTGGGAGTTTGAATTCGAACTCTTGTTGTAGGATAGTTCTAGAGAGTGGCACATGAACCTAGAACTTGGAGTTCGATTCTTTAAGGGCCTTTCTCCGTTGCACCGAAGTTGATTCAATTTTGTAATTATCTCAGTAGCACTTAGTTGTTCTGCCACTTAGTTGATTTGAGTAGCACTTAGTTGATCCGAGCTGCTGTTCAGTTCTTTCTTATGGCGGCAAGTTGCTGGGTCTTAGCCTTCGAAAGATTTAGTTGGCGCTTCCATGTGTAGAGGGACTAGTGGTTCTTCCATGTTGGTTTGAGTGGTCGGGGTATTCACCATTAATTGTGTGAGAGCAATAATTTGTTTGACGAGTTCTCAAAACTTGGTGTGGGTGACTGGTGCATTAAGGTCTTGAGATTTATGCAACGTGTTTCTGGTCGCTCCATCTTCCTCCCTGAGAGGAGCTTGCTAATTTGATTGGCTAAACTGTTATGTAAAAATCTATCCGACTAGATTGTCCACATATGGCGCCAACTGTTTGCACAAAAATTTATCCGACTAGATTGATCGAACAAGACTCAACATAAACTTAATTTCTGAATAGATGAACAGAAAAAGATCAGACAGAGAGCAAAAATAGAGAATTTAACAGAGGTTAAGCCGTGAAGGATGCATTCTTGGAGTGAATAGCCTGGTGGCGAGTAATTTTATTAGAGAAGAGGGTGTACAATCTCTCATGAGCATACTCTCTCTGCGTAAAAACTTTTAAATTCCTTGATAGCTGAAGAACCATCCCCTTTCCCCGTGGAATATGGAGGGTATCCATAGTAGAGAAACTTTGTGGAGATGGAGTTATAGTTGATCTCGAATTTATTAGTTTCCTTGTTGTAGATAGATTCGGTTTACTTGGGAGACTTGATTTCCTTATTCTAAATGATTTAGTAAGTGTTTGACTTCATTTTGGATTTTGTTGCCTTCCGGATGACTCACGGGCTTGTGGGCTTCGCTCGAGTTGGATTGGTAAATTTATGCATCAAAATACACAAAATTACAATTGCTAAACAATGTGAGAATAACATCTGGAATTCATATTCTCTGTCTTCTTTTGTCTTGTTGGACTGAAATGACTGAACTATACATATTAAACTCGTATAAAATTTTGACTATGGTTCCTTTGCTTGCATTGATTATTGCTGTAGCAATTTTATTTTATTATATGTAACCCTTCCATTTGACAAATTGAAATTAAACTGAATTGTAAGTTCATTGTTTCTTGTTAATACATTAAAAGCAGGACCAACCTTTTAATCGCAAAATTTTCTCAGATATTTCTTCAACTTTATGCTGTTAGTTATTTTCTTGTGAACTAAGTTGGAACCAAGGTTTTAAATACTAGCCGATACTGATTTTCGCGGATATCATATTAGATTTTGAGGTACGACATATAATATCATTATCAATATTTCCAATATTTTGCCAACATATATGATATTGCTAATATGATGTCTGAATACTATAAGCCATCAACCAACATTGATATTGGTTCTGAGATCTTAAACCTAGATTGGAACTAGTGAATCAAGTTTCATGTAATATTTTAACAACCACTCTATTCAAATTGATATAAATTGTACTTAATCTCGCTAGAGCAGACCACAGGGGACTTAAATGTGCGAGTTGCATCAGAAAAAGATGCTCAAGAAGTACAAGTTCAAGTCGGCCTTGACGAGTATGTAATAGCGATTGAGGATCCAATGGTGAGGAATGCATATGGTTAATAGCAGTAATGTCCTACTTGATAGAAGGATTGTTTAGTTTCTCTGTACTCCCTGATTTTGGCATGTTTATTGTTTAACCTAATTCGTTGCCATCCTCTTGAGCTGTGATCCATTTTGTGGGTACTGACTTGTGGTGCCTTCCCAATCTGAATCACCAAAATTTGTTGACTCAAGAAATAAGAGAAGAGAGATAATGTCTTGTTGACTCGAGAAATAAGAGGAGAAATAATGCATTGTTGACTCGAGAAATAAGAGGAGAACTAATGTCTAGTTGATTCTTGGATGTATTTAGCGTTAGTATTTATTATTTAGCCTTTTCTTAGTAGATTTATTTGCAGTAATAGACTTAACATTTAACACAACGGAAATAAATTATGTTTCTTCTGGGTCCACGTGTACGTGAATAATTCATGCCTAGTTTTTGAAATGATCAAAAAAATGCTCTAAGAGGTATCAGACTACCAATATGAAATGATAGAAAAGATTGTGATAATTGATGGGAGCTCCAAACTTGAGGAAGAAACCTTAAGAATTAAAAAAAACCAAAATAATTAAATTAGATGAAAATAAATAACATAAGTAAAACAAATATTTCTTTCTCCATCCTGAACTTTCCATTAAATAATTCAAATTGTACAATATACATCTCTATTTATCGTATAGGAGGCAGCTAAAGAAGGGAAGAAAATTCCTAAAATGAAGCCTGAATATCTATGTAATCACCTCTAATTAGCACATTCCCCTAATATTTTTGTTTACCATTAATTACGCCATAATTATAGTGATTTTCCTCTAATCAACACCTACCCCTAATATTTCTATCTACCATAATTATAGGAATTTCTACACTCCCCTCAAATTAGATCATAAATGTTGATCATGTCCAACTTGCTAATAAAATCCTCAAAACTCTACGGGGTAATCCTTTGGTGAAGATATCTGCAGTCTCCTCTTTTATAGAAATAGAGGTCATACAAATGGTTCCCTCATCAACCTTTTCCTTGATAAAATGTCTATCTGCTTCTACATGTTTGGTTATGTCATACTGAATGAGGTTGAGAGGGATGTTAATAGCTGCTTTATTATCACAGTAGAGTTTGATAGGCAGATCCACTATAATATATAGTTCTTCCAATAGTTTTCGTAGCCACGATCTTTCACACATCCCTTGCGTAACTGTCCTGTACTCAGTTTCTGTACTGCTTCTTGCCACAATGTTCTGTTTTTTACTTCTTTTAGTCACTAAGTTTCCCTATATAAAAGTACAATATCCAGTAAGGTATCTTCTATCCTCGACTGAGCCTGCCTAATCAGCATCCGTGAATATCTCCACTGTCTTTGACATTTTTTAAATAGTAGACCTTTGCCTAAAGATCCTTTGAGATACCGAAAGATCTTGTAAACAGCTTCTAGATGAGCTTCCTTTGGTAAATGCATGTGCTGGTTTAACACACTTATTGCAAAGGCGATGTCAGATCTAGTGTGTAATAGGTAGATTAGTTTGCTAATTAATCTATGATATCTCTCCTTTTTGACGAGTTTTCCAACATCTTCTATCCTTCCTGCTTCATTGGGTGTGTCACTTGGCTTACAGCCAAGCATGCCCATTTCAGTTAGGAGATTAAGATCAGACTTCCGCTAAGAGACACTTATCCCCTTTTTTGATCTGGCCACTTTTATTCCTAAGAAGTACCTTATTTGCCCCCAAATATTTTATCTTAAATTCAGTAGCTAAGACCTTTAATCTTCCCATCTCTTCTATATTTTCCAGTTAGAATAATATCATCGATATACACAATCAGGATTGTCTTCTTCTCATTCTCCTGCTTGAAGAATATAGTTTGATATTGTCTTATTGATACCCTTGCCCTTTTATTACCTTCGCAAATCTATCAAATCACACTCTAAGAGACTGTTTAAGTCCATAGAAGGACTTTTTAAACTTGCATACTCTGTTTTCTTCACCCTTCTTACAAAAACCAAGAGGTAGTGTCATGAAAACTTCTTCGTCTAGCTCAGCATTCAGAAAAGTATCCTTGATGTCAAGTTGTTGGAGTGGCCAATCCAGTTAGCTGCTAAGGATAAGAGTACTCAGATAGTACTCAGTTTTGCAAAAGAGAAAATCCTTTTGCAACAAGATGTGCCTTGTACCTTTTTACTGTTCCAACTGCTCTATATTTCATAGTAAATACCCATTTGCAGCCCCCTGGTTTCTTTCTTCTTGGCAAATTCATCACCTCCCAAGTTCCATTTTTTTCCCAATACTCCCATTGTTGCCATTACTACCTCTATCCACTCGGGAATATCCAATGCTTTCTGAAAATTCTTAGGAATTGTTATGCTATCATGGTTAGAAGTAAAAGCACGATATTCCGTGGACAAAGTATCATAGGACACAAATTTTGAAATGGGATGGAGAGTGCATGAACGAGTTTGTTTCCCAAGTGTAATAGGTAGATCAATATCATTAGGTTTGGAATTATCAGGGAGTTCTATCAGCTGATCTGGCTCGGAGGACTCATAGTTGCTTAGAGCTATCACTGGTTTCGATTCTTTTGGTGCCTTGGGATATCGTGCCTTGATTTTGCTTTTTGAGCAAACAAGATCTTATTATCTTTCTATTTTTCTACATCTTTCTCTAACTGCAAGTTCCCTCTGTACCTGGTAGAGGAGAGGAAGAGGACGATGGTGTGATAGGATCGGTGATTGGATAGGGTCGGTGTTTAAGAGATGGAAGTCCAAGAATAGAAAATCACTTGAATTATCCAAGGTCCGAGCTTCACTCAAATTCTCTCCCTAAAGTGAGGGTTTGGGATAGAAAGGAGTTGTTTCAGATAAAGTGACATCAAGATTGACCAAGAGTCAGTGTGAGACTGGATCATAGGCATTTGTAGCCTTTTTGAGTGGGAGAATAGCCATTGAACACACATTTTAAGGCCTAAGGCTCCATTTTAGTTCATTGGTGAGCATGGAGATGTACAAATACTGTACAACCAAAAATTTTGAGAGGAAAAGTAGATCTAAGCTGAGAGTTAGGAAAGACATCTTGAAATTTTTGGAGAGGTCAGATAAAGGAGAGAAATCTTGTAGGCATTATGTTGATGAGGTATGTTGCTGTTAAGATGGCATCCCCTATGAACATTTTGGCATGGTGTAGTGAACATCAAGGCACGACCTACTTCAAGGATGCATCTATTTTTCCATTCAGCAACCTCATTTTGTCGAGAGATATCGACACATGAACTCTAGTGAATGATGCGATGCTCATGAAGATAGTGACCCAAACAATGATTGAAGTATTCAGTACTATTATCAGTATGCAAGATTTAGAATCATGGAATGAAAATTTATAAAGATAGAACGAACTTTAGTTTTGTCCTTCAACAAATAGACCCAATAAAGGTGTGTATGATCATCGATAAAAGTAACAAATCACTTTGTGTGGGTTTGATTAGGAGTACGAGAAGAACTCCCCAAATCACTTTGAATTATAGTGAAAGGCTTAGGAGGTTTCTATTTGGACTTCAGAAATGAAGTACGTTGGTGTTTTGCAAGTTCACACACTTTACATTGAATATCAAATGACATCTTATTTGAACAAAGAGAAGGAAATAAATGTTGCAAATACTGAAAAGTGGAATGATCCATCCTAGAATATCATAACAAGAGTTCATTATTTTTAGAAACAGATGTGGAATCACAGATAACAGTTTGACAATGTTCACTCACTTCAGCCTCCTCAAAGTAGTAGAGTCCCTTGCACTCCTTATGCCAATTGTCTTCCTTGCTGATAGGTTCTGAAAAACACAATGAGAGGAATGAAATTTAGCAGAGCAATTGGAGTGTTTAGTCAACTGACTGATAGACAACAGATTGCATGATTACTTCGGAACATGAATGACAGATTCTAGGATGATTGATTCAGAGATATGGATACTCGCTTTACCTGCAGCAGAGGAGAGTGATCCATCTGCAATTTTTACTTTCAGATTTCCTGCACAAGGTGAATATGAAGAAAAAAGATGGTAAGAATCGGTCATATGGTAAAATGTTCCAAAATCTATAATGCGAGAGTATGAGTGCGGGAGGTGGTTAAGGCTTGCAAAAAATTACCTATATGGACTAAGGAACCAGAAAGGGTATTTGTGGATGATCAACTCATGGCTTGAAGAACAGAAATCATCTCCATGATTTTTCCTAACTAGTTAGGATTGAAAGTACTGTTCAGAATGGAGTGAATGCTCTTTTCCCTCTCGATGTTTCTCGGTTTGGTGGTCAACGACAACATAACATCCATGATTTTTATTATTCTGCCATGACTTCCAATATGCAAGCTTCCTGTGAATCTCCCAAAAATTATCCTCCGAGTGGCCATGCTTTCGGCTATGCTCACACCGGAGATGCCCCTCTTCTATTGTTAGGATGACCCAGTAAGAGTTCCACAAGACACCGAGGCCGAAACCTCTGGTTCAGTGGAGACAACCGCATTTAGCATCACTTTTTGCCTAGCTTCTTCATGTCGTACTTCTGATAATACTTCACGAGTGAAGGTAGAGTTTGGCGACCAAGAATCCTGCCTTGTACATCATCCAAATCCCGATTGAGACCCTCTTAGAACTCGAAGACTCATTTTCGAGTCTCTTGTATCACACACTATCACTTGCACATTCCCATTTTTCTCTGCAACTCAAATCGAGCTCCTATCATAGGGCCATCATTTCCGTGTAGTAATCAGTAAACTTTTCCCCTTGCTTCATCTACCATAACTGAGTTTTAATCTCAAAAATTTGAGATGAGTTCTCCACATCAGAGTAGGTCTCACACACAACTTCCCATACATCCTTTGCTGTTGGTAGATACAGGTAGGTGCTAACAATGGCCGACTTCATGGAATTTACAAGCCATGAGGTCACTATCAAGTTCTCTCTGACCACCATTTTTGGAAAGCGTCGACGTCGGTGGATACTGGTTGCCTTGTTCATCAGTGAGATACGCGAGCTTGTCCTTGCCATCAATTGCGAGTTTGATGGACTGAGCTTATTCCCTGAAGTTCTTGCAATTGAGGTTCTTCATAATGAGTTGACCGGAAAAATTATCGAGTCCCATCGAACCCATGGTGGAGTTGGCTTCGGTTCCACTCGTGTGAGTTTCCGAAGTCACCGATTGTTGACTGTTAATGGAGTCTTCTACCATAGTTAGCTCAGTTTAGGAAAACGGCTCTGATACCATGAAATCAAAATGAATGATTTTTTTTCTATTGAACAATTCAAACTATACAGTATAAGTCTCTATTTATCATACAGGAAGTAATTAAAGAAGAAAAGAAAATTCTTAAAAAAAAGTCTGAATATCTGTGTAATCACATCTAATCAGCACCTTCTCTTAATATTTCTATCTACCATTAATTACACTATAATAATAGAGATTTCTACAAATCATCTCTAATCAACACTTACCCCTAATATTTCTATCTACCATTAATTACACCATAATTATAGGACTTTTTACACATCCGCCCTAACAAGTGAGCTCCAATGGCAATTTTACGACGAGAAAACTTAATTTTCTATCTAATCCAAATGTTGACGTGGCCTCTTTAGATAAATGCTCACATCCGTCTTCCCTAACTTGCTAGATACCGAGCCCGTTAATCAACTAAGAAAAAATCATTTTATCCTTGTCATTCTTGATGATACTCTCCAACAGAATGGATGAGAGGGGTTTTGCTATCTGGCTTCTTTGGTTCATATAAATTACTACTTGATTGGCATTTAGCTTGGAAATTAGGGTAGTTATCTGACTGGAAGTAGTGGACGTGGTTGGAGCTAATGGAGATGGCTGTGCAACGATAGTGAGGTGCTTTTCAGAATTATTGTGTAGGAAATTTGAACTAAGGTCACAAATGAGGATGTGGAACAGGAGTGTCAATTGTTGATGCAGGATTCAATAAATTAAGATGAGATGTTGGCAGCAATATATGGGGACAGGGATTTTGGAAATCACAGAGGGGGATCTTGATTGGTGGGGTTGGTAAGGGATCACTTTTACTTGATTTGAAGGTGTGGGGAGCTGTGAGTGGCATGCACGGTGTTGATCAAGATTGATATTTGATTTACTTATTTGATTTGCTTAGAATTCTTGGGTGAGTTGATCAATTTTTGGCTCTGATAATAGAACAAGATTAAAAGATTGCTGTTATTGATGCAAAATGAGAAATAAGTTAAGAATTTTAGGGACCAAAATAAATAACACCAAAAGAAAATAAATTAATAAAACAAAACAAATAATTCATTCATTCCTCCCTAACAAGTATGCTCTAATAGCTACTTGAGACGAAGAGTGCTTCCCTAAGAACTGAAATATAATCCAAATACTAGATAGGCCACCTTAGATAAGGTTCATAATTGTTTAAAATTTAAAATTCCTAGCAAGTCCTATCTTGGATTCAAATTAAACAGAATTAAAACAAACACAAACCTAAACCCATAATCTATTAAACCAAATCAAATATTTAAACCAATACATCTTAATGTTTCCTATAGAAGCACTAACTCATAACTAAACCCGGGCAACCAAATATTCCAAAGTTCAAGATAACTTTGAAGTGCTCCATGGTGGTTTGCTGGCTTCATTTGTAATATCCGTAACATAAACAATCAGTACCTGTGACACTGTCATTCACTTCTTACTGTGTGATGTTCAAAGTATGTATTTCATACCTCTAGAAGTTATGTACTATATACCCGTACCATGAACCATAGCATACAACAAATTTAGTAACACCCTTCACATTTTAGGAAAATAGAAATCAATGAGGGCTGTGTGTTGTGTCAGTCAGGCGAGTTTTGGAGGGTTTTTAGAGGTTGAAAATCTGCCAGGTTTTGGGGGGTGTCATAACCACATCTGCCGAATTCGGGCCAGGTTTCAATTTGAGGTGGGCGAGTACAGGTGGGCTTTGGGTATTTCAAGTTCTTCAAGTGATCCTTTTCCTACTTACAAAGGAGGAGATTAAGAAGTAAATTTTTTGACATTGTTCATAACAATTGAGTATTATAAGTCAAGACTACATTATCAAGAGACAAATCAAACTTCAGAAAAGACAGAGACACTCAAGTTATTATCATTAGTGTAAGTTAAATTTTACTTTTAAGGAAGGATGAAAAAGAAGCTTCTAAAAGTTTTTCAGAATAAAGAGTGTTAGAAATTTCGGACTCAAGATATGATCATTAGTGCAAGTCAAATTATACTGTAAGAAAGGATGAAAAGAAGCTTCTGCAAGTTTTTCAGAATAAAAAGAGCCTTAGAAAGTTTTCGGTCTAAGAGTCTAGATTTGAGTCTAAAATTGAGTCCGAGAGGAGAGGAGTTAAAAGGTGAGAAGGGGACTAGGAACAGAGATTTCTGGCATAACATAGTATATATGCACCTAGGGTAATTCAATCTTAGCCATTCAAAATTACAGTTACTTTTTGAGTTCGTGTTATTATATTCTACATATCCTCTTAGCTCATATCCAATACGGGACTATTTGCATTCACTTGCGTGCAATGTTGAAAATAATGCGTTACGAAACCCATTATATTGCGTTACGAAACCAAATGGAACCCCAACGCTACGTAATAACTGAAAATAACCAGTGCACCGTAACAGGGCGTTTCTTATGATATTTTACGTTATATTACGTAATGTTACGTTATTTACTATTATTTTTTAGTAATTTCTATATTATTTTAGATTATTAGTTTGATTATTAGCGAATTATTGTAATTTTTTTCTTATTGGCTTTTTTGATTGCTAGTGGAATTGCTAATTTGCTAATTTACGATTGTTTCCTTATTCGCTTATTGTAATTCCTCTCCGTTTGCTGAAATATCTTACTTGTTGATTCTATTGAATTTTTTACTGAACATAAATCAATAATTATAAATAAGATAAATTGATCATTATAAAATATAAATTACAACAATGATAATAACTAGAATTGAAATAAAAAATTGGAATCTTATTTTCTTGTTTAGATGATGACTAGAATTACAGTTGTAGACTTAATATAATTGATGAAAATAAATATGAAAATTATTGTAAAGGTTAATATAAAATTAGAATAAATTATGTATTACAAAATGGTTTTATATTTTTTTTAGAAATTTTGAATTTATTTTTCAGTCTATAAAAATTATTTTATATAGTTTTATATTTATTTTTATTAAATAAATAGGAAATTGCATAACCTACGTTATGCATTACGCTATATGTGCCATAACCTAACAAAGGCAAAACGTTACGTTATTGTTATTGCTATTTTAAACATTGCTTGAGTGTTAAAGGTGGATCAAGAGTAAGCAAACAATATTTGTGCTGCAACTGTTTTCCTGATCACACCCAAGGTGCATGTGCATGATAGTGAGATGAGAGAATGCGATAAAGCTACTATAGGAGTGACATGTATTGCCATTGGAATGGAGCAGAATATTGACTTCAAGTTTGGAGCAATAGCCGACTAATGAGTACACCAAAAATGCAGTAATTTGAGAAACATTGAAACATAATATTGATTCTGATAAGTTGAAAAATCATGACACGCTAAAGGAAATTATTTATATGGTGCAGAAATCATATTATTACAAAAGCTAACTGATGTCTTGAAGAGGAAATGGTGAAACAAATGCCAATGTTTACCATAGGTATTATTTTCCACATGAATAGGGGCCTTGTGGTGGTCCTGCCTTATTTGGTGCAGAGTTGGTATTAACGCCACACGACATGCCCAATAAAATAAAAGAAAAAATGCCATGTCATTGCTATATCCGTGCTTCTTGTAGGTTGTATCTCAAAAAAAGAGTTAAATGGTCTAGGAAAATAAAAAATAATTGTTTCTAAATTAGTAACATCTATCAATGCGTAATTAGTTTCGTGAAATTATATTTTAATATTTTTTTTATTTATATGAGTCTTGTTTGATCTCTATGGATGAAGAAATAATTTTTATATTCATACTTTATACTGATCCGTGACCTGCTGTCATTATCACATTTTCTTTTTAACTCTCTCTATAGAGAGGGAGGGAGAGAGAGATAAATGTATGTTTGATGATGAGACTTGTCTCTTTAAAGAAATTAAGAGACATAAACCCATACATTGCCGGTGTTTTTGTTTTGGATTATTTAGTAAAATCATTATGTTAATAATGGAAGAATATATATTTATGTTTATATTTTTTTAACGTATCCTTGCCGTTTCCGTGTCTTTATTTTTTTACAAATGTTGTATTCCCTGTTGATATCTGTATCCGTATCTAAATCCGTATCCGTTTCATACTTCCTAGCTTGCACCTATGTTCAGAATTTGTTTTGAACGAAAAAGTTCATGCAAGTAAAATTGAATATAGTAGTTTCTATTACTTGAGGGTTTTCCCAACATGGACTTTTGCAACTTGACTTGCATATTCATACAATTAAGTATGGGGGATTAATAATTATTAATATCAATCATCTTCTATGGGAAGTTCAGAAAAAAAATAAGCAAGATGTTGAGAATTGAGAATCGCCTGATTGTGGCTAATGCCTACATGTTCATAAATTGTTTATGGATGAAAATTTTGACATGTAGTAATTTGGTATATATTGGGCAATGCTTCTTTTGTCGGTCAGTTTAGATTGATCCTCTGTGTTCTCTAAATTTTTAAGAGTTTTTCTTTTGCATAGTTTCTCTTAAATTTTCATACTAATTATTTTCGTGGCACCAGTTGTTTAGTTTTTCCCACATTTAGTGTCAATTGTAACTTACAGTGGATATATTCTCTTCAAGTCTGGTAGAATTTATCGTCTCTGAATGGAAAAGGTTGTACAGCTGATGAATAGCCCTTTTTATCATGTAATATTTAAATTGACATGACCTTAACTATGGTATTAGGTATGGAATTCTCTATTTATGTTTGCTGGATTAAATATGAATTTCTCTACATATCCTTTTTGTGATTACCAACGATATTAAGTCATGATGTTCTTAAAATTTTTATGGTATTATGCGTGTTACTTGGATATCTATATTGACGTCGCTATTATCTAATTCAGCATTACCCTTTTCACATAAACATTAGGATACCACATACACACAAAACTGAGGCTGAACCCAGAAAAAATTTGGATAGATATGGAGATTGGCAGCTTTCCTTTATTCTTAGTTCTGCGTTATTGCACAGACATGTGACAACACAGGCCTCCCTGTTGATATCCACTTGTTCACAAGGAGGTCGAATGTCATGTAGTTCAGAGATTACGTTGCTGCATATTCTGTGAACTGGAGTACTTCAATAAAGTTGAGCTATATATACAGAACTTATGATTCTGTGGACTAGTGTATTAAACAATATGCTACTCAGGAGTGGATCTGTATCAAATCAACCTGCTATATTTGAATTAATATTTAAGCTAGATCACAGTATTGATTCATGTGATCAGTTATAATGCCGCCGTTTTTCACCTGCTTCCCAAAACGGTGTATGCTACTTAAAATTTATACTAAATAACCCAATAGTTACATGATTTTGGAATAACCGTAACTATTATCACAATCAGATTGATAAATAATATGTCTGAAACTGAAAGATTTTACTTATACAAAGAGTTATTTATATAAAATGACACACTGCGCTGAATATGAACACAAAATAGAGAAGTAGTGTCCAAAGATGTAATCAATCCTTTACGATAACGGGCCCACTAATAAAACAAAATGGCCTGGTGGATAGAGTAGGTCTACGTAATAAACATAGGGAGATGTAGTAAGCAAAAGAAGAACTTGAGTTTGGTGTCGAATCTATCGATGTCGGCGATAGACATGGATGATAGGTGACCTTCTAAACCAATGCTGATGTGAGCTCGGTCCGGGCCTAGTGATGACGTAACGCCTGGATCCACCAAGGACTAACGTCCAGGATAAAAGTGGAATGAAGCGAACGGGGCATCGGCTGCGAATAGCCTCCACTAATCTTCGTATGTCTAGATTGGTTTGGCCGGACTCTACCTCCTTAATATATCGAGCTAGGCAATGACACATATATCATGCTGACTAAATGTGTGTCCGACCTGGCTGCACTCCTGACACAGAACTCCATCTGTCCCATTATCGGCCTCTCGACTAGATACCTGTGTCTGCATTTTATATCTGCAATGTAGAGTTTGAAACCTGGGGGATTAAACCCAGCAAGTAACACAAGAAAAAGATATGTGTACTATTATAGTACTAGGGATAAAAGTATTCAAATAAATAAAATACTTTCGTTGGGGATATCTTTTAATAAATAAATAAAATGTAAATAAATTGTAATAGTGTTAAACGTGTTACGTGAATAATGAAAAATAGAATAAGCAAGACTGCATATCATTTGCAAATAGTAGGTAAATATCTTGTAAAAATGACAAGTCTAAATCAAGTTTTTATTAGCACTTGAAACAAAATGATGGATACGATGGCGCGTGATTTTCCGTATTATACAAGTGCCCGTGCATACTCGGGACCTGGCCTCAATACTTATGGCGGTAAACCATGACATGCCGCTAGGTATAACAATTCAATTTCCGTACTGTATTACAGTAACGAATATACCACTCTGGGTATCAATTATCAATCGGTAATCCAGTAATACCCAAATTGCTGCAGTAAGCGTCCCGGCCTTAATCATGAAGTTGGCTAACAGTACCTTTGTACAAAACGATTCTTATTCATTATGTAGTTTCCCCAATCCTCATATTAGTAATACATGATATATATGAATTAATGGAAACACATGGTTTTTCACATCAGGCTATGTACATGTCCTTTTATAAGAAATAAGAATTCAGCAATCAAGATTTAGGATCATGTACACACGTATCACGAGAATACTTCATTTTACGTAAACAAGATACAAGAAACTTTTCAATGATCATGTCATCGTATATTTAGTATGTCAAAATTATGTTCATTATTCATAATATTAATAAATACAAATGTCATAATTTATAACATGAGGTTGTCCTGTATTATAAACATAATATTAATAAATGCAAATTATTTAATTCAACTTTAGCTCAATGTCTTAATTATCTTGTACAGTCATTGTAAACTGTACCCAGTTATAAGTCGTATTATTTAACAATAATTCCAACTTATAAGTCGTGAACTTTTTAAATCCATCACCTGCATTATTGTATGGTTTATATTTATATTCTATCATAATTATCCTGTTACCCATATATATAAAATTATTTAATTCAAATTTTAGTTTAATAGCACAATTGTCATTTGTGTGAACTGTCAAAATTTAAAACCATTCACATACTATTACCCGTATAAACAAATAATTATTAGATGAAGAAATTATTTAATTCAAATTTTAGTTTAATATCACAATTATCTACTTAAAATTATTTCATTTTCAAATTTAGAATTCGACTATCAATTTGCCCAATTATACGGCTCAGTTTTCAATATCAATTCATAGTCCAAATTGTAAGTTGGGCATACTAACAAAATAATAGCCTATAATGTGAGCAAAAAATATTCACCAAATAATTACGTACACAAATATAAACTAAATAAAATTTTCAAGAAATGAACAGAAAATAACAGTATTACTTGACTCAAATACTTACTCTTTTTTATCTCGATTTCTCAATTCAATTTATTTTTCTTTTTCTTTTTTTCGTTTTTCTTCCTTTTCTCTCTGTTGCTTGGTTCTGGCATGAGGGAGTGAGAGGAGAGTGAGAGTGCAACCAAAATGAGAATGAGAAGAGAGTGAGAATGTATAAATGCCGAGGGCATTTTTGTAAAATCACATCCCTTATCACCTTCTCTAGCTCCATGTAAAGGCACATGCCCATGCAAGTGCCACTCTAATTCTTGTTTTGATAGCACATGACCAACTTTTGAGTGAGGTGTACCCTAAGAGTTAATTGAATTTTGGGGTGTATAGAAAGAAATTTCTAATTTATTTAATATTTTATTATTTACGGTTCCGAGAAACGTTTTCCAAATGCTACCAGATTTATGTAGGGCGTAGTACTCAACGAGAGAAGTACTAGAAAATTGTCCGCTTGTTGTTTCGATACCTAGAATAAAAGAACTAAAATTCCAAAGTAATTAGAAGAATAATCTTAATATTATTAAATTAGTAAATTTGGGAATATTTTTCCGGCTCGCAAGAAAATTTCTAAAAATCATAAATATTATAAAACTTATAACCATAAAGACCGAATGTCATTTGGAGTTGCGGATTTAAAATTATATCCACCGAAAGTTATTTTGGTACCTCAAAATTGACTTCGTGGCCTTATTCGACACGATCAGACTCAAAAGAGGGATACATATAGCACAAATTTTGGGATATTACATCAGTGAACTAAATGGAATGCCCCTTGTGAACATTTTGTCATAATTGACTTGGTGTGTTGGGATAACTGACTAAATAATCTTCATTCCTGCAGAACTATACTGCTGGAAGCCCTGCTATGGTCTTGTACATCAAGAATTTGGCAAAAGATGTGGTTGCTGATGATTTCTACTTCATATTTGGTATGCTGTCTAATATCATTTAAACAAGCTGATCTGAGTATAATCATTTATTACAGCTGTGGTATCTCTCAGTTTAAGTGGCTCCATATTTTCTATGCAATTATTTTCACTTAATATTGGATGTTTTAAACCCTCTGAATATGTGAATTCACAGGTTCACTATTTGAAAGTTTAGAAGCTGCTAAATCTGGTCTGCATATTAAATTAATGCAGGTAAGATATGTTTTTTGTACTTTATTGATATACGTTGTTCGCATACCAGATTCTCAAGTTTGACTTGGGTTATTGGGGAACTTATTGTCTTAAATTTTTACACATGTTTCCTCTTAGCTGCCTTTTTTTTTTTTTTTAAATTCTTTCAACTTCTTTCATTTATGCGAAGATCTTATTGTACAAATCTCCTTAGTATTGGGAGTGCTATCTGCTATGAAGCCGGTGCCAAAGAATGCATACCCTGGACTCCCCGCACATAAAGCCACAACCCCTATTGTTGATTATGTTGTGCACAACCTATTCGAAGATTACATGGATTTGGGGTAATCAGATGATTTAGTCAACTGCAAATGAAAAGGAGAAAAACAAATAAAAATAATTTGTGAGGATTTAAGGGCTAAATGAAGATGAATTAGCTCAGATTGCATGTTAACTGGAATTCTTTTTAGAATTAAAATTGATAAATAGGTGCTTCATTCAATACAAATGCCGTTGAGTGATAGAATTAATGGCAAACTTGCAGCTTTCGTTGCACTTCTTCTAATGGCCATCCTTCTCCGTATTGTTGATGCTCAGAAGCTTCCAACACGGTTTTCTTTGCTGCAAAACTAGGATTTTCTCTGGGAATTGTGAAAGATGTTTAGTTTCGGTAGATGCCTGGCAAAGTAAAATATCAATGGTTTGTTGAATTATTGGAGGTCTGGTTCTGTGACTGGTTAGTGTTAAGGGGAATGAGGAAAATTCTGTGACTAGTTAGTGTTAAGGGGAATGAGGAATATTTGAAGAGTAGGCTTCCTCATAGGATTATGAGGGTTCAAGTTAAAATGTGTAATAAAATCACGGAGGAGGAAAGAAGGAAGTGTATCTTGACAATGTGGGTGGGAACCCTGGTCTCATACTAATGGGTAAAAAAATAAATTTATTCAGTGAGAGGTGAGAGCACAATTAGACAGTCTTGTTTTTGTTGTTTGATGTAATAGACTGTCAAACTTTCTTTTACATGTAAGTAGCTGTTGCAGGGTTGGTTTTATACGAAGTTGTGGCCTTTTAAGTCTGGAGTTGGTGGAAGAGAATATAGAAAGGGGTAGTTGGTGACTGAGAAATTAAAAAATTGAAGGCACCACTGAACCATACAGTTGCAAATTTCAATTTGATCACAGGATTTAAAAATGGTTCTCAGAGAAATATGTTGTCAAGGGATTGGTTATTGTAGCTCCTAAATTTAGTGGTCATAAGTTGGAATTGGTCAAAATGGGGGTTGATATAGAAACTCCCGGAGAGATAGTTGGAAGATAAACCCCAAATTTCTAGAGGAGGAAAAAATGGTGAAAGCATAGAGAGCTTTCAGGCGTAAGTTCATGCCTCAATTGCAAAAATGCTTGGAGGAATTCTCTTCCGCCACATACTGATTTTGTATATTATTATTAAACTTGAGCTACACTCTATCAGAGAAGAAATTTCAACCTCTATGCTCAATAGAAATGCATTGCAGCTTCCTACTACTTGCACTATCTGTGTTAACGTTCTGCCAGGTTGAAGCTTCATCTTCACGAGAGAGACTGGCTCTCAATTTGTGTGAAGTTGATATAAACTTTTTGTTTGAAGTCTTTCTGCGGATAATGGACAACCCCTCTTGAAGGTTCCTGATCCAAGTGTTGTGGTCCTTGCGGGTTCCTGGTCCAGATTCATGCTTATTGAGACCATTTTATGTCAGATACGACTAGCATCTCTTGGTGCTGAGACTTTCAAATTGTGGTTGGACATCATATATGTTCCCTAAACTTGTCCAACCTTATTTGTCAAGGTTGTCTTGCTGAAGGCTTAGATAGAACTGATCACAAATTTCTGAATTTGTTCTCAAACTCAATTGCAGCACAGTGCATCGCTTTTTCTTGTTCCCATAAACATTAAGTTGGTGTTGTTGGGGTCACACTAATACTGGGTGCAGAGTGCAAAATCTATTGGCTTTTCCACCTAATATTGACTCGGTCGTCTTGACAAGATGGTTCATTTCTATCTATACAATTGGATGCGAAGGATTCCAATAGTGGATTAACCTAACTTTGCTGGTCAGTTTCTAGAAAATTTAATTCCAACACTTCCATTGAGGGATTAAGTTAGGTTCGCTTAAATCGCATGCTTAATTCTATTTCTATAGAATCATAGATTTTTATTTTCCAAATTAGTATAAGGGATGTTGAACTTAACGTAACTAAGAGCTCTACGTGGTATACAATTAAGCACGTCTCTATCTATAAAAGCTCACTCAAGCTCACTCATACTAAACGAACAAAGCTTGAGCACAAATCTTGGTTCCGATAAATTAGATGAACAAACACAAAGATAGCTTGTTCAAGCTTGGGTTGGTTTGAGCTCAGCTCATTAGGGGCTTGCTATGCTCGGCATGAGGTTATGAGGTTGCTATGCTCGGAATGAGGTTGGCTTGTGTAAGACTCATTAAGCTTGGTTCGAACTCAGATTCATATCGGACTTGATTCAAGCTTGACTTATTTTAAAGATTATTTGGACTCATTGAGAGCTTTTGTTTAGTTTTGAAATTAATCCTAATGCTAATTAAGGTGAAAATGAGCTCGAAAAGCTCATTTAGAAGCTTGAGGCTTGAAAAATGGGCTTTAAAGTAGAGAGAATGCGAAAAAAATCATTAAATATTCTTCTAACTCTTGCTTGTAAATGGTCTGCGTAAGCTCGAGTAAAGCTCGGCTCAGCTCGGGCTTATTAAAAGCTCATTTGAACTTGTTCATTAAATAAACGAAGAACAAATATTTAAGCTTGTTTAAATAATTGAACAAACAAGAATAACCTAATACTTGGCTCGTTTGCTTGTTTTGTATCCTTGCTTGTTGCTAGAACTTTTCTGTAATTACCCTCTATCCACTCCCCTTAATAATTATCACTTATAATGCTCATCCCTATCTGATTGAAAATTGGCATCCTCATTGATATTAAATTAACACAACTCCAATGAATGTATTCCTCAAAATTAAAATATCAATTTTTATTTGTAGAGAAAAATTATTCTTCAAAAAAATAGAGCAAAGTCTTAACACCATAGAGACTATATTTCTTTTCTCTCTTTATCTGTCTAGTCTCTCTAGATTTGCTTAGTGGCCTCGCATATTATGAGTCACTCAAGTTTTTGTTCAAGATACTTTTTGCAAGCTCGAGAACTTTATATATTCAAATTGGTAGGCCAGTAAGTTTAAAAGTTTTCAGTTACATATATTTGTATACACTTTCATATGTTTCTTTTAATTATTGTTTTTGTTCCAGATTTTCCAAATTAAATGTATTATTTCTGAAAACACATTTCATGACTTTTTATGTGTCTTTGGTGCTAATATGAATTTTTGCATCTTAGGAGGGACGAATGAGGGGTCAAGCTTTTGTGACATTTCCATCAATTGGTCTTGCTCAACGTGCTCTGGTATGTATCTGCATGAAACTTGATGTTATTGTTGCCCTGCAATTCCTTTTGTCCTACTGTTTCTTCTATTTTTCACTAATCATCAAATGTTTCTCCTGCAAGCATTACACGTTTAGTTATAAGTAGTGAGTTTCACTGTTCACTGCCACTACCAGTACATAATGTGGTGGTGCAGAGAGAAGCTTAATTCTGTCTTGAAGGAGATCTATGTGGTATCTCATTTGAGACTCCCACAAGCTTCTTGGCCTCCACCATACTTTGTTTACTTGAATTTCTTATATTTCAAGTTCCTGTGTAAATGCAAGTATGGTATTTGTATGCTCTTTTTCACACAATGAACATGCAAAATCAAGTAAATATTCTGTTTATTTGCAGAATCTAGTTAATGGGTACGTATTCAAAGGAAAACCGATGATCATCCAGTTTGGTCGTAATCCTACTGCTGGCAAAACAATGTAAAAGGATAGACTGTAAAGGAAAGCGCCTTGTTATGGTACTTGGTAAGCTTTCCTCTGTCCTGGGTTACAAGTCTTGTTCTGATTATTTAACTTTGATGCTTAAGTGCAGAGCTCAATCAAGAATTTCTAGAAGCATAGGCTCTCTGTTTGAGTTTACAATTTTTGTTGTGCATGCACTTTGCAGGAAACCCATCTTAAACGATAGAACTTCAGAAAATGATGGACGTGTTGACCTGCACTTCAATATGAATTGGTTTTGAAGTAGAAAGATCATTCGATTGTTTGAGCATCACAAAGTTGTCCACTTCTTTTTCCATCGAAACTAGGCAAGGTATGTGTTTTTCATTTGTATCAAATGTCCTTGAAAAGGCTTTTACAATATTAAAATTGCTTTGATAATGCATATAAGCCACAGTCTTTCAAGCCTAGTTAGCCACAGTTGGACTCTAATTATACCTGTGCCATGAGGACTTAAACCTACAATTCCTCCATGAGAAATTAACCTACGATTTCGTCAGAACCAAACAAGCATTTGGGAAGTGAGGCTCTTTTCGTTTAACGGTTTTTATTGCAAGAAATGGTTGGGCTACCCCATCCACCTCTTGCTACCACATACATTCACTAGTCATTTTTAAATTTATATGCAACCATCATGTTAAACGATTTACCAATACAGTGTACTCATCTCTAGCATTTACTGTTTATCTAGTTTTTTTTTTTTCTCTTATCTATATGCATTTTTTTCTTTTAAAATCTCTTTAGTTTTTCAATTCCATTCTTAAGTAGGTGTATCAGTTGTTTGTCTCCGTCCCTGCCTCAGAGATTAATGCACATCCATTTAAATGATTTACGACCATCATCATTCACTCAAATAAAATCCAAACTCTGACTATTATTACCCTTTTTATTACAATTAACTTGTCCAACTAGTCTAATGCAGTCAAATGACTCAAATTGTTCCTCTTAAACACCACTAAGGTCAACATTTAGTAGTAGATATAAGAACTTTTGATTGACTACTATTAGGAAGCAAGTTTATTGTTAAAATCTCTTCATTTCTCTTGAACCAAATACAGTAGAACTTGGAAGCAAAAGTAAGGTCCAAGGCATAAATTAATTAATTGAGTAGGTTGGCCTTTATGAACAACACAACCATCAACAGACAAAGCAAACTGCTGAAATCTGAATCATGCCTTAAAGTAAGTCAAAGCTGCAAGAATAGGCATTCAAGTTGTAAATGAGAAGTAGGAACATTACCTCTACAACCTGTAGGCACCTGAATGATCTAATCTTAAGTCTTGACTAGAAGTAAATTAGTATTTACTTCCCCAACTATGATATGGACCTTCAATGGCATCCCTACTTCCCATTTTTTTCCCCATTATTTTTGGGTGGGAAGATCTCTTTATATGAAACTCCTTGTGATATACCTTCGACCTATGTTGGATACAAGCAGTGTTGAAAAAAGCAGCCCAGGTGGGCGCCTAGGCAGCCACTCAAGCCTCTCCAATCTGCAAGGCGCTTCATTAGGCAGCCCAGGTGCTCGCCTAGGCAACTCTAGGCGCTAGGTGTCTTCTTGGGCCCTAGAACCACCTAGCGTTTTTTTGAACAAACGTTACAAGTTTAGCCAAACCACAATGCTGAGTTAAAAGGAAACAGAGTCTGCATTCATACAAACTCCTATTTCAAAAAGTTGGAGTTTGGCTAATTCCACTTCGACACAAGATGGAGTGAGGGAGAATCAACTCAAAGTTGTTTTTTTCTAAGCCCAGGTTTATCTAAGTTTGGAATTTATAAACCAGAACTTGGCAAACTATATTTTGTTGTCCAAGCAAGGCCCTTTTTGTGGTTTTGGAGATTGGGGTTTGAAACTTAACGTAATCCCGGACTGGGTAACCAAATCTTGCTCTCAGACAAGGCTGAAGAGTGAAGTACGCTCCTTCCCATGGGTTACTTCCCGAAAACAAACACTCCCTCATATGGATAGACATACAAAATCATGCATTTTGTGCTGGATTTTGGACAAGTATCATGTATGACACCCAGTGTCGGGATCGAAACACAATACATATACAAGTCTGTAGATCATTGATTAAAAACTGACTAGATCACCACATGTCATCCCGTCATAAAATTTAATGACCACCTTTGTTTACTTATTGTTTTTTATTGGTGTAAGTTTTATTTAACACTTCAAAGACATTTTACTGCAATGCCTAATGGAGAGAATCTGTAAAAGGAGTTGATTAGGGATGCTCTCGCTGGATGAAACTCCTGGCTCTATGATCATAGTACCAACACCACTCCAATTTCCCCTTTGTCAATGACCCAGATTCTTAAAACTCTAAACATACTGTTACCTGGATGATTCTCTACACCTCCAAATTCTCACCTTTTGCAGTTATTTATTATCCATGTGTGAATGCCACACTCTTCCTCAACTAGATATAACATTTGGAGATCTGTACTTTGTTTCTGGACCAACTCGGTTTTGTTAATTAAGAAAATCAACACCGACCTATCACCCATACCTCCCCCAAAAAATATCCCCACCCACCCAGGCACACACCTCGCAATCCTGAATTAACTGGAGTAGCTTGATTTCACCATGGCAGATAATTCTAATTTTAACTCATTTCTGGAAAATTTAAGTACATTGGAATTCCCAAGATCAAGTCTAGCTACAGCCTTTATTCCACACACAAGAAGAAGAAAACTGTCCTTTTTCTTCACTATACGGTTATGTACAATGAAATACAAGAAACTAAGTTGCATTCATTTTAGGGTATGAGAAAACCTTTATTTACTATAAATATTTGGAGCAAATCTTATATCTCTTTCTTAAATAATTAGATGGTTATGATTTTTATTAGACAAGGTTCATGCTGTTTCTGGTTAGCTTTTTTTTCTCTTTTAATTTTTTGGCCAGAAAGGGTGCATTAGAAGTATTTCGAATTTAGTTAATGATGGCTCCAACCTCGGATATTTAACATGAAATTGACATGAAAGAAAATACTAGAGATTTCTTGCTTAAACCTGATTGGGATTTCTTGCTTAAATCAAATGCAATTTAGTCAATTGAAGCTTGGTTTAATTTTTTTTTTTTCCCCTTTTTGGGAGGGGCAGTTGCTGGGAAACAGAAAAGAGACACTGGTGTGTCTATAAGCTTCTGAAGATGGCACAAGGCATATTACTCAGGCACAACAGGGAGATTGAAGCAGTAGCGATGATGAGTTTTTGAGTGAAGTTCACTCTCATTTTCTGGTCGTTGTTCGCTTGACCATTCAGTTTTTAGTAGGGGATGATGAGCTTTTGCATGAAGTTCCCTCACACCCTCTGCCGGTTGAATGGTGTACCCATAAGTATTTAGTCTGGGATGTAACTAGCGGGGCACTCTGAGGGCTCCACGTTTTGCCAATTTGTTTTGGTCTTCTTTTGTTTGTCGTTTTTTTCACTGCCTTTATTTCTTTTCATTGGGAGAAGTCGCTAATTTCTTCAGTTTGGCTAGAACACTGTTCCATACTTGTTTTTTAATTTAAAAATAAGTCATGAAAGCATTTATTGAAATTGCTGGTTATGCAGAACTCATATGTTAGATTCAAATGTTTTTTTGAGATACTTTCCTTGCATCAAATCTAACTATTCTGCCAACATTATCTGTATTCACCCCGAAATTGGGAATCAAGTTTAGTTGCCTTGCTGAACTCTTTTCAAGATTATAAGGTTCGCTCTTTTTTTTTATTAAATTATCAGAGTCTCACGTGTTGTACCCTAGCACAATATCTGTACGACTGTACAAGAAACTCTAGTTGTACCAAACTAGTAAAATATTTGTGCAAGCAGTTCTTAACACATTAATTTTGAAGAAGGAACAACAAAAAATTTCTTGGCATCACTAGATGCAGTTACGAGTAACGTACATATTTCACGTGCTTAAGCTTTTATTGTTCTCGCCCTGCAAGAGGATGATGATACCTGCAAACAGGTAGCCACGACATTAGAAACTGTTTTTTAGCTCTAGAGAAGGCTGCGTACGATGTCATCGACGGATTCCAAGTGTACAAGGCTCATCTTCCTGGAAAGACGTGGGTGAAGGTTGAATGTCTTGGTGATCAGATGCCGTTTCTTGGTCAAAGCGGCTGTTGATTCATAAATCAACTGGTCCAAACCCATGAAAAGACAGCCCTTTGAAGCAAGGATCTGCTGAGCTTGTAAAGCCCAGGAAATTCAAGAATGCTCTATCAATTAGGATCCGAGATAAAGAAATCGAGTTTAGCTATTGTAAGGAAACCTCTCTCCAAAAGTAACAAAATCTCGCTTATATTTGGAGACCATATTAGAGTTCAACTATGACTTCTCGAGTAAAGTAACTATAGGGGCATCATTATCTTTTTCATGACTTCTCGAGTAAAGTAACTATAGGGGCATCATTATCTTTTTCATGGGTTACTCATCTATATCTCAATAATCTTCTCCTCCTTTCTCTCTACATAAACTCTTTGTAATCACGAGAAAAAAGAGAGATTAAAAGATTATAATCTTGACTCTATGCAAAAGCAAGTGCCAAAGGGCAATCTTCTATCGAGGATGTAGACCTAGGACTCACCTTGGCCAAATCTCGTTATATTGCTATGTACGTATCTTTCGTATGTTTATCTTCTTCTTTTGTTTTTTCTTTTTTTTTTATATCTAATAATCTCTCTGTAGTTTATTCTAAGTTAGAAGCCATCTTTTTGTTTCTAATTTAGCCAAGAATCAGAAAGCTCAATCTTTGTAAAGTGTTCAATTTACCTTGATTGAATCAATGGTCATAACTTATTAAAATTGATATCAAAATTGATGATATTGGGAAGGAAAACACTATATATAATGAACACATATTTCAAAATTATACAAAACAAGAACTCTCCACAAGACAAATTGGGGCTAGATGCAATTACCATACTAGGACTAAATTCGGATGCTCCTGTCACCAATCGCAACTCCAACTCTTGATGAATCAGATAACAAAACTTGCCCCAATGATCTATAGAGTCCATTCCACCTGTGCGGGGGCCATGCAATAGTGAAGGTCCTGATAAAACACCATGAGCACAAGCCCAATCCACCTGAGAGGAGCGACATGATCAACCCCTTGCTTCCCGATCTTGTGAGATCAAGCGAAAGCATGATGATCATGACAATGAGACATCTTCTTGTTACCAAAAGAACACCAAGCTCTCTAATGGTAACAAGCACTTCAACCACTATGAACCTCTCTGCAAGATAATTCTTCACAAGAAGTTTAAGTTCAAATCCCCTGACTTTGGCAGAAAATATGGTAGCTCTATTGATCCTTTTGATCACCTTGCCAAATATCATGCTGCCATGTATCTACAAAGAGTGACAAACGAAGTTGTATGCCAGGCCTTTGCCACTAACCTTGAGAAAGGGACATGTGAATGCTACAACAATCGTCTAGAGAAAGGGACACATGTACAAGAAGAGATGCCCTTGACCTTCTACCTCTTTAATTCTCTTGCTGGTAATGGAGTGTGGTATTCTCAACTACTTGTTGCATGCTACCATTTTGTATATATTGTGAAAGTGGGGAAATTGTTGTAGTTGTTGTGGTTTATGGCCTTCAGGTCGTCATGTTGGTATCAGGTTGGTAAGAAGTAATTCTTTGCGATGGTGATGACTATCGGTCACTAGTAGTACAAAGGAAAAAGTATGTGAATTAGATTTTTACTTAGCAGATAGGCATTAGACAAAAAATACGGCTGAAGTAGATCTCAGTAGCAACATGATATCGCAGTGCCTTCAACTCTATATTCTTAGAAAGCTGGTTGCAACAGTTAGTTTTTTTTTTTTTTTTTGTAAGAATAAGTTGATTTCATCAATTTGGATCTATATATTTTGAGAATTACTGTGTTTTTTTACCGTCACAAATAATTTCAAGTATTGTTGTTAAAGTGCTCAGGCTATTCTTTTTGCTAGAAAAAAGTAGTAGGATAATTGCTCTCTTGCCTGGACTTATTTGCTGTATGTTCCTTCTTCCTTACAGATATGAATTTTGGGAGTGTTTATTTCCATGGTCTATTTTGACGAATTTCTGTACATGTTACCCAAAACATTGTCCTAAATTATTTTTTCTATCATTTATATGGCATAAAATTCCAGGATGTCAAAAAGCAGTAACATCTAACAGCTACAGGAAACTAGAAGAATTAAGCATCGATAGCTAAGAGTAGCAGGAGAAATGAACACTGTGCTAAATTGGCACCTAAGAGGTGCGTGATGTCCTGAATAGAAAGTAGTTGTCCTCTTTCTGGTTATCTAGTTCCTGAGCTGTTTAGAATGAACATTAGAGACTCAGAGTAATAAGAACCATAAAAAGGTGAATAGACGATAGTGCAGCCATGGCGAGGGATAATATACATAGGGGCATCTATAGTTGTGGAGGCAAGTGTTGATAGTGTTAAGGTCGGGCAACACTCACAACGGGATGTGATATATTAAACTCAATTATGCTAATGTAGGAGATCTTACATCCCAATCAACACAGCGCAGACAGCATAATAAGGACTTCATACCAAGTTAGGCATGGCTACTGATCCTGGGAGTCACATGAAAACTATTTGTCTATTGCCATCCCCTTAGCAGGGAAATCCAGTAGCCTTTATCAATTTGTCTAGGTTGATAGGCATTACTATTTTTGTAAAAGTACATGTATGTACTATCCTATCGAATTATCGAGTCGTAAGCTTATGGATAGAGTTGTTTCCTCGAGTGAAATTTAAAAAAAGAAGAAGAAGATGATACTAAGTTGTAAGATCAATTTACTTCGAAACCAATGTGAATATGGGGATATTGAGGAAGATAGCCAGTGACCATCCTGATTCCAAGACTTGAGGAAATAAGCAGATTTGTTGAATCCTTAAATTTCGGTAACAATCCTAAAAATAGGTTATGAATTTAAATTTAATATTTTTTTGTGTGGAAGATAAAGATATGAACTGCTTGGTATAAAGGTATCAGCCTTCCAACATGTAGATAAATATGATTATATATCTCTGAAATTCTTCTAAACTATGGTTCCTAATAACTTTGCAGATAATTTTGGAACCATGATCGGAGCAAAATACTTCATTTGCTGTCTCATAAACCCTGACATGCGTCTAAAATCAGGATTACAATACTCTCTATCATCAATTTTTTTGATACTTAGAGAAGTCGTTCATGGGACATGTCATATTATTTTGAGGCATTGTTTTATATATGTTCAAGCCAATAAAACGCAAAGAAAAAGTGATCGTGAAAAAATTAATGATTATAGAAGAGATAAATATAGACAATGCTTGGTCTAGTTAGGACACTGTAACAATTCTTTATTTGGATATATCTTCGATGTTAATTTTGGCCAAACCATGTATATCATTAGCGCTCTGATTTCTTCTCCTATATTTATTTATAATTTTGAATGCACCCAACATGTGATTACATAGTTGGTGTTCTTTCGTAAATTTTATTATCTCCCAACTACAGTTACGCAAGTAGTAGAGACTAGTGTGCCTACAGATAAGAAATATCAATTTAAGCAAGAGGAAAGAAAAAATGTAAAGTTGACCGAGGGGAAGTGAGTTTGTTCTTATACGGCAGAGGCATCCAAAGTAAAAAAAAGAACGATGCCATATTTTTTCCATAAGCCAAAACCCAAAGAAATGGATGATGAAAGTTACACTGCTAATATTACAACAAAGGAAATACATTGAACTATGACGGATGGAGAGTCATGGCAATCGTTGATGTCATAATGATTTTCGATGGATCTAGTAAAAGTTGTGATCAACGTGGGTTTCGGGTTTCGGTGGATCTTTCTAATTTGAGATCATTGAGAGTTCGAGACCATCAGTTGTATGAACCAGAAGTGCTTAATTAAGTTGACTGCAGATAATTAATTGAAAGACCATAAAGGTGTATATGTTGGCCAGAGCCAAGATAAAATCGTGGTGCTTAATTATTTGAAGTTATTGGCCTTGAGGTTAGTATCTTCGAAGCGTAAGCGGCCAATAATATAAATGTGGGAGAACATTAGAAGGATGAGGCTCATGAAATTATTGGTACAACAATGGAAGCATTCAATATTATTAGCTTAAAAACCAATATATAATTCGCACAAAGACTGGCCGGGAGGCATCACAGAGTTGCGACGTAACTTCCTAGTCTCACTAAAGTGGAAAATTAGTTTTTTAAAATTATTATATTGATTAAACATATGATACCACATTTATTTTAGAGATGATAATAACATTTTTATACATATTATCTTTTGAATTTTGTTTAACAATGATAAAGTTTGAATTTCAAAATCGCCCAACACTCAGCAAGTCCCTCCCCATCTTGCTGACTGCTCCAACAAAACACCCCTCCTTTGGGGGAAAAAATGTTAAAAGAGAAAGACAATAAAGAAAAAGAGAAATGAAGAGGGAAGGGAGAGGAAGGAGATTTTGATTATTGATGGTAAATCTATCTAATTGTTTTCATCGAGAATGCTAGATCAAGTATAGGTAAATACAGAAGTCCAACTTCTTCTCCTTGTTTTATTTCTATGCATATTTAATTTCATTGTAAAAATAAATGTAAGTTCAAATTCTACAATTTATCTCACTAATATCGAACTTGAAATTTTTTTTTTTTTTTGAAAGGAAAAAAAAATTAAAAATTAAATTTTACATTGATTCCCTAAAACTGGCTCTCCCTTTTGCCCAAATGTTGCAATATATATCTCAAAGCAATTGAACTAATTAACTAAAAATTCATGAAGTTTATTATGATCTAGTATGTGATTCTTTGCTTTATGTAATTTCTGCAAGTTCGATGTGTACAGGGAATAAGGATAATAGCATCAAGAATCTATTCACTCGCAAAATAGAATGTGCATATGCAATACCATTTAAATTATTATTCAAGTTGTGCTCTATGATACTTTTTGGAAACTGATTCAATTTAAGTACTGTAATTGCAATCAGTTATGAAGAATCTCATGTATTTATTATTATTATTATTGTTGTTGTTGTTGTTGGTTTTTTTTTTTTTTTTTTTTTTCTGCAAACGGTCTTGAGATTGAAAGCTTGATGGACTTCAATAATATCGAATTGTGCTTTGATATAAGAAAGTTGAAATATGTAATTTTTCTTCTTACTGCTTATTTTCAGTATGTTGTTGTTATTGAAAAATGAGGAAGAAGAAGCTTCTTCATTCCTTAACCCACACGTCTGTGAACAATGACTCGCTTCATATTTTATTTTCCCCCCAAAAGTCCCCAAATTTCTAATTTTAATTCTCTCTTTATTATATACTTATTTATGGAACTTGTCATCGTTGAGCAATTAGAATGTATTTAAATTTTGGCATCAAGTTGACCATAATTTAATTTATTGAAACATAAAAATTTGCTAAAATCACTCAAAAACTCTAGACTATATCTTGTCCCACCAGTGAGGTCAACATTGAATCTACCGTGGCCCTAGGTCTATTTTTTTATAGTTACTTGTTTTCTTAGTGTTTTTCACTTCAAATCTTCATATCATTAAAGACTTGCATCCGAATAATCATTATCTTGCTCACAGATTAATACACTCGATCGAATTTAAATTGTTATATATGTTATATATAACTTATTTATTTGATTCGATGATATGCTCCTCATTATATACACACACACAAAAATTTATTTATTAATTATTTATTTATGGATTTTTTTTATTATTCTAATATATTTGAATAAATAAATGGACTTTTAGATAATTTTAAAGTAAGTTTATTAAATTATTATTTCATCTAATATTATTTTAAAGTCATAAAATATTTTCTTATAATTTCCCAAAAGCCCATAAACTATTTTTCTAAAAACATTTGGACTAATTCATAAGAGTCCAAGCCTATTTCCCTGTCCCAAACTCAATAATAATAATAATAATAATAATAATAATAATAATAATAATAGTTATATTATTATTATCATCATCATCATCATCATCATCATCATCATCATCATTATTATTATTATTATTATTATTATAAGATCTAAGCCATTATTTCCACCGAACACATCTCACATTTTATACTAATGAGAGAATAAATTTTATTTTAAATCCTCCAATTCTACATCCCTATTCATTTTCCTCTTTCGTTCAATGCCTAGAATCTATCACTAATCAATTCTATTAATGAGCCCCATTAACCAATTTGAATTCAATTTTTAAACTTGTCTTCAAACCCCCCCCCCCCCTCCCCCCCGCAATCAGCTATATTAATGAGCATTTTGACTAAAGAATAACCATTAAAGAATTATTTTTATTAAAGCCCATAAATCATTTTTCTAAAAATATTTGGACTTTCATGAAAGCCCAATCCCATTCCATTGGCCCAAGCTTGTAGTAGTAGTAGTAATAATAATAATAATAATAATAATAAATGATATAAGTCATGACTTGAACCCAAAACCAATCATTCATTAGCCTCACATCCCAACGACTAATTTTAAATTTTACTTTGCAACAATGAGAGAATAAATTCCATTTTGACCCTTTCATTTTATCTCTTTACTCTTTTTTACTTCATCATTTAATTCCTAAAATTCCTCATTAATCAACTCAATTAATGAGTCACTTGATCAATTTCAATCCAATTTAAGAACTTATGATTAAAACCCCGTAATTAACTATAATTATGAGTTTTTTTACTAATTTCAAATATGTCTAAATCTATCCAATTATTAGTCATTTGACTTATTACAAATATGTCTTTAAAATCCTTTTAAATCTATCTCATTTATGAGATTTTGACCCTATTACATATCCATATCTAAAAAATCTTAAATCAATCTTATTTATGAGGATTTAACTCATTTCATACTTTCCTTTAAATGTCTTCTTTAATTTCATTATTCTCTCTCATAATTCAATCCCCTAAATCCCTCTCTTAAATCCTATTAAACCTCCTTATTCAATTTAGTCTTCATTCTCTAAATCAAACTCTCTCCTCTCCCCTCATCCTAGCTACCAACCACCGACTGTCGCCAACAACCGCCAGCTATCGGTCGCAACCATCAATTGCCACCTGTAATAGCCGACTATTGCCAACAACTGTCGATAACAACTATTGCTACCTGCAGCAACCTAGATCAATCGACCAGAGTCCAAATGACCTACTGTAGGCCTAACCGAGCCATCTATCGCTGTTATTGCACCATACTGACATCTCCCTCACCGTCAAAGCAGCCTCCTCTCACTCTAACTTCTTCCCCTTATTTTTCCATAGAATCCATCAAGAGATAGGATCCATCTGTCCTAATGAAATTTTATCTTATTGGATTTAAGTAAGTAACTTCATATAAGAACTTAATTAAAATATACAACCTCTCATCTTATAGTCCCAATACGATTACTATCTTATTCACTTGTTTGGTTCAGATCCAATAGCCTTTCATAACTTAAAGTGGATTATTGCATGACTTAAAAATTTAAAAAAAATCCTAAAATCATTAAAAATCCATATTTAGCTATTTTTAATATTTTCGTAATGGTTTGTATATGGACAGAGTTGTTTCCATGAGTGAAATAAAAAAGAAGATAGTATGTTGCTAGATCAATTTCGATGAAACCAGTGTGGATATGAGGATATGAGGAAGATACATAGCCTATGACCATCCTGATTCCAGGACTTGAGGAACAAGCAGATGCGTCATTTGTTGAATCATAACAATAACAATCCTATAAATAGTTTATGAATCTAAATGTAATATCTTTTGTGTGAAAGATAAAGATATGCGCTGCTTGGTATCAAGTTATCAGTCTCCCAATATGTGGATATAAATGTTTATATCCCTGAAAATATCCTAAACCACTATTTTGCAAAATATATTTCCTGGTGACTTGTTTCACAGAAGATAAGTGTAATAAATATGCGCATATTTCGCTAGATATGTGGCAATACTAGAAGAGATGAAGTGAGAAATGAACATATTCGTGCTAAGATAGATATAGTTTCTATTGAAGAGAAGATACGAGAAAATCACTTATGATAATTTGGTCTACAAATGCACCAGTTCAATAAAGAAAGGCTATCAATATAGGACAAGTTAAAATAGCAAAGGGAAGACCGAAAAAATTATGGATGGAGATGATTCGAAAAGATATAAATTTTAGAGGTTTAAATGAGGATATATTGATAGGAATGAATGGATAAGGATTATCAGTGTGATCGAATCGGCATGATTCTCTTTTGGTTCATGTAGCATATCCCAACTACTTAAGTTAAAAGGCTTAGTTATTATTGTTGTTAGCAAAGAATTTCAAGGCCAAGTAAGGCAAGACCAAAACAAGAAGAATTAGTTTGTTGTCTCATAAATACTGACATGTATCTGCAATCAGGATTACAATATTCTCCATCATCAAATCCTTTTGATACTTAGAGAAGTGGTTCATAGGCTATCGCATATTATATTGGGGCAATTGTTTTATGTTCAAGCCAAAAAAAAACGAAGAAGAAGGGTCATGAAAAATTATTGATTATATAAGAGATAAATATAGACAATGCTTGGTCTATTTAGGACACTGATAGTTTTTTATTTGGACATCTTTGTTGTTAATTTTGGCCAAACCATGCATATCACTAGCGCTCTGATGTCTTCTTCTTCTATATTTATTTATAATTTTGAATGTACCCAACATGTGATTACACATTTTTTGTTCTTTCATAAATTTTATTGTAACGACTCTAATTGTTAAACCATTATATCAGTTTATTCCATATCATTCATATCAACTCGGGAGGCTGATACTAATATAAGCAGATACTAAGTAAATTGAGTTATATCTTTCAATCTAGTCTTCAATTTTAAATTCTATAGAGTGATGACCTTTTATCTTATTATTTTAAATTTTTTTCATATTTTTCTTGAATTATTCCGGGTCGGCTGATTTTCGGGCAAATACCCGATTAAAATAATCAAATTAAATTTAAAGTTCCAATTTTAACCCTTTTTCCACCTCATATCAATCTCCAGCAGTCCAACGTTTTTATTTGACTAATTTTGGACAGGAGTTGACCCAATAAAAAACTTGTAATCAAGATAAGATTTAAGAGTTTTTAACATGACAGCATATCATTTTCCAACAGCTGTTAGACCCATCAAATAAATTTAGAAAATCTAAAAAAAAAATTAAAATTTTTTCTATTGTATTCCTTTTCATTTCTTTTCAGACTTTCAATTCTAATTCTTTCACTAATTTTCTCAAATAAATCGCCAAAAATTCAGTCTGAGAGTGGGCTAAAAATCTATTATATTGCTCTTTGATCTTTGTTCCTGAGTTTTCCTTCTTTAAATAAACTCTAAAGTTCTCCATCAATGTGGCGACATCTTCTCTAATATCTGTGATTCCTCCATAGTATGATTCTTGGAAGATTCCTCAACCTTTGAAGGGTAATTGCATCAATATCGTTTTTTTCTGATTTTGGTTCAACAAGAGCCTAGTATACACTCTTAAATCTTTTAAATTTGTAATATCTTGATAAAATCACCTAATATATGAAAGCAGAGGCATTATCAAATCTTTTTCAAAATTTTAGATACTCAAATTTGCATTTATCTTGAATTTCATTGTATGTATCACCCCATGCATGTTATATATGCACAAAACGTATCGTTATCCACACATACACAAAAGTTCATCTTAGAACTGCCATAACTTTTGCATGTTAACTCTGATTGATCTCATTCCAGTTCTATTAGAAAGTTGATTCATTAAGCTACAATTCATCTAATACAATGGAACCTAATTTAACCATTTTACTTACCCAAAAATAGCATGGAAATTCATCAATTGTTGTTGTACCAGGTCCGTAGTATAATAGCACTATGTCTATGGTAAAATGATCATAACTTTTATTGTAGAGTTCCAATTGAGTTCATTCAAAATTCATTGAAAAAATAATTGAATTATCTAGGACTTATTAAGATATTAGATTCTAAATCAAATCTTATCATGGTAAAAAGTAACATAGAAATTTACTTATTATTGTTATAGCTCAATAGCAGTAGGTCCATAATAAAATAATCATAAATTTTACTCTAGAACTCTAATTTATTGGAAAGATAAATTGAATTATTTATGACTGATTCAAAACTTAGACTCTAAATTTATTTTATTCATGGTTAAATCAAATATGGAAGTTCACTTATTACTGCTATAGTTCACTAGCAATAGGTCTACGGTAAGATAATCATAAATTTTGTTCAATAACTCTAATTAAGTTCATTTAAGATTTATTAAAAAATGATTGAATTTTCTACAACTTTTCAAAATTTTAGCCTATAATTCTATTTTTATTCTAATCAAATAAGACATGAAATTCTGACTGTCCACTGAATTGCGGCAACATAGATATATGTTATGTTCGTGCATGTCCCGCTTGACGTATGACATGATAAACACTTGCGCATATTCAATCACTCTTATTATTACATATATATAGTGAGTTCAGATCTATCATAACTCATGTTTAGGCATACATGTCATATTTGTGATATACTATTGACAAGTGATATGATATACATACACACATATTTGTTTATGCATAATATTACTTGTACATATTATTCTTACTTAGAAATGATATCTTATGCACGTGAACTTGTTCTTAACTCTTGTACTTATAAGTATTGTCATGCATATCGTTTTATATTCACATAACTATTGATACATGAATCTTATCACATATGTTACATTAATGCATTGACTCTTAACATATACTACATTATGGGTATGGGAGAAATGAATAGTGAAATGAAACACGTATTGTGAGAGTCTTTTGTTTTGTTTGGGATGCATCCGTCGATTTCTAAACTAACATTATCGGTTCTAAGTTTACTTAGTGGTGGACCACCTCATATAGAGACCGATGTTTGAGACCGTGATCCTGAGCATGCACGGATTTTGAAATTTTAGTATTTGTTTGCTTTACAGTGGACTGATCCGTGTGATGACCAATATTTTATATCATGGTACCGGATATACATGGTACACTCGTATAATACGTGAAAATCCCACTATTCAAGTCCAAACTAATAGGATAGAATTTACATCCATTTGTTTGGACATATTATACTATATATACCATTTGTTTCTTGGTTCATATCCATAATCATGTTATATTATGCATACCATGTGCTATATAATTCATGTTATATTTTGCATACCTTATTGCTTAATCATATAATTTGATCATGTTATACTACATATGTCATATACTCCATGATTCATATTATATTATGCATATCATTTATTTCCTAATTTACATGCATATATCTTTTACATTATTCTTACTCACATACCACACTAGCTAATATGGTTTCTATAACATGGCACGAGATTGAGTTTGTATTCTTATTTGGGTTCTGATCTGTTGAATTATCACACCCCAGGTCTACCAGCCGAGGCAACAATAGCACAGGAGTAGGACCCATCCCTCGAGAATCTACATTTTCAGGAGTAGGCTAAGTGCCAGTAACTACCTTCTTGTAGGATCTTCATCTCTTTTGTATATTTATCATTTTGGTTTATATTTACATATGTATTCTACTTCCTACTTTTGTCCGTGGTATACAGACACTCTTGTATATATTCAGTACTTATGTTATTCTATTTTGATACTGTTCTTGACTCTATATGAGCAATATTTTGATGTAAATTTGCTTATCATTTTCATACATTTATTTTTGGATATTACTATATTCATGTATGTGATGTTATGATAGATTGATTAAGATCTGTAATATATATCTTATATTTACATGCTTTCATATCTCTTACCTGTGTATGTACAAAAAAAATTACCTCATGCATTCCAATATTGAGAGTGTCTGCTGGTGACACCCTACTCATTATTGAGACACACATTTAGGCTCACTAGTGTGATTTGGGCATCACAAACTGGTATTAGAGCAACATTATTTTTAATATTTGACCCATTACCTTAGAATTTTACCACATTCATGCAAGCAATATCCATTAATATTTCATTATTTTCTTATCTTATTCTATATCATATCCTTTGTTTTTTTTATCCTGATTCCATCCTTATCCTCTATGAACAATATGTGTTTATTTTTTTATTGTTAGTAGCTTGTCACAGATTAAAGATTTTCCTAGATACCGATGACATATCTTATCAAATAGTTATATATAGGAACACCAATATCTGGGATCACAGGGTGGATATAGGGTAGCGTAAGATCTGTCAATGCATTTAAATATCCAATTAAAATAAATCCATCTATGTAGGTTATGTTCACTATCTATACTTAGTGGAATTTTGTATATATTGTTAGAAGTATATACAAAGTTAATATTTTTAGGTTAAAACATAAAATATAGTTATTTTCTCCACCAATCAGTTTCATTAAGCGTTAACATTATACTATATGGAGATTAATCCTCCACCGAAATAGTATTTCCACGTTATACTTACAAGGACTTCTTCTACTTATTTGAGTATTCAAGAGATATGTGGACCACTCTTAGATTTAAACTTATTATTAAACTGTGAAGGCATCACAATCTACCTTATTGTTATCTTCCATTCTTGAATTAAATTTCAAAGACGAATTTTTTTAGGCAGATAGTCTGTAACGAGCCTAATCCTTAAGCAATTACCAATATTGAAGGTGAATAGGTACCTAATGAAGATATTATTTTTGAGTATATCTTACATAGGTCTAATGATACATCTGAAGATGAAGATATGATAATTAAAAAACTTAACAAGCCACCGGCATTACACAAATCAGTCCACTCAAATTCAATAAATCAATTGATAGGAAAGCAACTAGTGCTAGGTTAGTCGTATGAGATAGACGAAAGTGGTCTTCTATTATTCATGGAAAGGCTACCTTTAAGCAAAAACCTATTCCTAGCAATTCTGGCGAAGAATCAGATGTGCTGCAATTTGACTACTATGGACCAAATTCTCATAAAATGATGAGAATAATGGTGTATGATCTCATAAAAGTTGAAGGATTGTGCTTCAACTGAGGACGGGAACTCTCCTATAGCTATGCGTACCGAAGGGAAAAGCATAGACTATTATAGCAATTCCTCCAAACCGAAAATAAACATAGACTGCGAAGATTATTTTCGACGTCTAGTCATGATTCTAACTTTGGCTTAAGAAGAATGTTTAAGCAAATGTCAGTCAATATGATATCCACCTCTATTGAGTGAGGGGAAACTAGACTGCGAAGATCTCCCTCATGTTTGGGCTTAGAGAATGGGAACTCAGATTTGAATAATGCAAACCTCCCACGGATATTCAGGTCTTCCAGATTAATGTGGGAGACGATAAAAATCCGAAATCCATATTCATGAGTAAGTATCTGGACCAGAATGAGCTACAAAATTTAATTGAGATTACTCGGGAGAACATGGGTGTCTTCACCTAGAACTATGAAGGCATGCCATGATTGGATCAAAAGTAGCACAATATCGCCTCAATATCAAACCTGGCGCTAAGCCCATGAAACAACAATAGTGAAAGTTTAAACCGGAAATGCAAGAGACTATTGAAGCTGAAGTTAAGAAATTATAAGTTTGTGGGTTCATCCGCGAAGAGCAACACCCGATTGGTTGGCTAATATCGTACTGGTTATAAAGAAAAATGGAAAAGTACGAGTTTGCATAGACTTTAGAGATCTGAACGATGTCTGCCCTAAAGATAGTTTTCCACTCCCAATTATGGATGTTATAATCAATAATACATGCGGTTTTGAAAGAATGTCATTCTTGGATGGCTTCTTTGGGTACAACCAAATCAAACTCTACCTCGATGATGAAAAGCACACATCCTTCCAAACATCATAGTAGGTATACTGCTACATGGTGATGTCTTTGGTCTAAAGAATGTTGGAGCCACGTATTGGAAGCCTGTAATTTTCTATTATCACATGCTTAAGATTGTAGAGTACTACATTGATGACATTGTAGTTAAAAGCCAAAACGAAAAAGAGCACTTCAAAAACTTAAGGACAATATTCAACTTAATGAAAGCTCATCAATTGAATATGAATCCAGCAAAGTCTTTTCTTGGAGTTTCCAGTGGAAGATTTATTGGCTTCGTGATGCCATCAAAAGGTTTTCACCTAGATCCTAAAAAAGTAAAAGTAATCAGGATATATAGCCTCCAAGAAATATCAAAGAACTTTGATATTTGCAATGTCGATTGGTATATATCTGTTGCTTCATTGGTAATCAACAGGGTATCATAAAATAACATATGCCAATTACTACAATCTCTCTTAGGTTGAGATGCGAAGCTTTCTAGGCAATTAGATAAAAAAAAAGTAAAGATTTACAATCAAGAACAGAAATTATCGAGGAGAAAAGGCTGCTGATTGGGGTACTAGTTGGATTTCTACGATCTTTACTTCTTATATTAATTTCCATGTGAAGTGAAATATTGTGTTAGGGAATGAGAAACGAATCATTGCAATAGTGTTATTGTAATAGTGTTAGTATGTATGTGATGCCCCAAATTACACTGATAGGTCTAAGTGTGTGTTCCAACAATGGGTAGGGTTTTATCAATAGGCACTCTCAATACCGGAGTGCACGAGGCCATTACATTATACAATCATCAGTAAGAAATATAGAAGTGCGCAAATATGATACACACACGGGTCATGAGGGTTACCTTATGAAGTTGGATTTTGAGAAGGCTTATGATAATGTAAGTTGGGATTGCTTGATGAAGGTACTCAAATCCCGAGGTTTCGCAAAACAGTAGATAAGGTTGATCGAGGCATCACTTACAATTGCAAAAGTTCATGTACTGGTTAATGGGACTGCATGAAAGGAGATTAAATGTAAAAAAGGCCAAGGTAAAGGGATCCTCTGTCGCCCCTACTTTTTGTTCTTGTGGCAGATGGACTTGACAAAATGCTCTCTAGTGCTATCAACAAAGGTGTGCTAACGGGCCTACAAGGGAGCTCGTTGCACAAAGTAATCAACCTACAATATGCGGGCTATCCTTTACTTTTCGGTAACTGTGAGATCAAATAGGCAATATGGCTAAAAGGAATACTCGCATGTTTTGAACTTTTATCTGTATTGCGTATCAACTACCATAAAAGTTCAATGGTTTTTTTGGCAGAGAAGTCCCTTATAACAGAGTTTACATGTGTAATCATGGGATGCAAGGAAGAATCCTACCCATCTCATATTTGGGTGTTCCAATTGGAAGGGAAAAAATATCTAAAAGAGAGTGGTACTCACTCATAGATAGAGTAGAGAGAAGATTGCAGGCGTGGAAAGCAAGACATCTATCGATGGGAGGCAGACTGGTTTTGATCAACTCGGTCTTATCAACAATGCCTCTGTATATCATGTTTATATCTATTTTCTCAGCATGGGTCCGGGTACGGATTGACAGAATCCGAAGAAGATTTTTATGGTCGATCCAGGCGCCAAAAGATCTACGCTATCATCTTGTCTCATAAGGACAGGTATGTAGGTCGAAAGACCATGATGGGCTAGGCATACTGAATCTACGCACTATGAATTAGGCTCTATTAGTTAAGTAGTGATGGTTGCTCATCAATAGACCTAACGGCATACTCCAACGAATATTGAAAGAAATATACTGACCATGAAGGAGATCATGGACGGGAAGACCGAGAAATAGTTCGAATGTCTCGGTTTTCTGGAAGAATATGAAGAGGGTGGCCGATCTACTTTGGAGTAGTGTATTTTTCAAAGTGAGGTATGAATCCAAAGTTGCATTCTGGTGGGGGGGGAGAGAGAGAGAGAGAGAGAGAGAGAGAGAGAGAGAGATGGTGCTCAATGAATACGCTTTCCTCCTTATATCTATTAATCTTTGAAATGGTCAGGGATAAGGATGCTATGGTGGGAGATTATTGGCAGCATGGTAGATGGAGCCTAACTCTCATAAGAAATACAGGAGTAGCATGAAATGTCTCTTTAAGTGATCTAAGATCTCTTTTGGACAGTTTGGATCTAGGGAATGCACATGGAGATACACTTATATGGAGGTGGGAAAGCACATGGATATTTACAGTTAAATCAATATATAAACACCTCATTGATGGGGCCCTAGATTACGAAATGGAGATTTGATATGGAAATCAAAGGTCCATTGAAAGTACGTCACTTCATGTGGTTGATTGCAAAGGATGTAATATTGACATGGGCTAACTTTCAAAAAATGAGATAGATGGGCCCAAATTTGTGTGCCCTTTGCAAATGGGACGGTGAGGATGGACAACACCTCATATTTAATTGTTCATACACAGCATTTGTGTGGTTGAAAAGTGTGTCAATTCTTCGTTTAGACATTGACATGTCAGAAGAGGAGAACTTATGGGCTAAAATATAATATAATAAAAGAACCGAGATCTTGTTGGTATTATTATTGCAGCTATCTACTGGAATATTTTGCAAGGAAAGAAATGAAAGGATTTTCAAATACAAGTCTCACACTGTGTATGGTTGTATATTTAGAACTTATCTCGATGTGTCTTTTTTGACAGATCAGCTCTCTGACAAGGAACGACTATGCATCTCAGAAGACAACGTTAACTACCTGGATGACTACAATCCCGGTATGGATGTGCAAGGTCAGGAGGACGACCATATTGATGAGTGATTCGGATTGTGGAAAGGGACCCTGGATTTACTTCTTTTGCTATTTTTTGTTTTGTTGTTGACTCTGTTGTAAGGGCATATAGCAGGTTTGCTTGTTTGCTTGAAGGATAATTATGTATTACACCCTCTTGTAGCTTGTTTATGTACTCATGTTCTATTAATTATTGCTAATGGAACACGGAGGATTCTAATCCGCCGTTTTGACCTCAAAAGAAAAGAAAAGAAAAGAAAAGAAAAAACCATTCTATTGTTCAAATATTCACATCCTCAAACTTCTTATCCATTTTCGCCCACAACTACATGATAGAATGGTCCACAGCTGATCATTCCGTTGCCAAGGTGTGCATCACTCTTGAGCTTGTCATGGATGAATGCCCAAGTGTGGTGCTGGTGTCTATGCAAATAATGCTTTTAATTTTCTCATTATAGCAGGCAAAAGAACTTAAAGAAGTTAGTGTATTGGACTCATGAATTGAAACAGACAATGCTGTGGACAAGATGGACAAGGAAACTGCTGGCCATGATACTTGAGGGAAACAATCTGCTTGTGGGATATTTTACCAGTGAAGTGAGATTCATCGCTTTAATCTTGTTCAGGAGATAGAACAATGGATGGAAAACACCATCATGCATTCACTTACAAGAGAACTCAAAACATATCTACTTATGTCTAGAGCAGCATTGAGAGGAAGAGAGAAATTTTGAACATTAATAAAAAAAAAATTGCATTATCAAAATAACTAGTTGGTATCTACTAGTAATGTATATGTATGTCAACTTAATTTTATACATCAATCACCTGATTTGTTCGTATATATTGGTATTCAAAAGAAGTGTTATCTGCATCAATTTTAGTTTATATCCGATTTTGATGGTAAAGAGTATAGAGTTTTACTGATACAGGTCTGTGACTAAGCCACATATGGAACATATTATTAGAACAAACTTAATAACATAAATGTACTGAAAAATGATATTAAAATACTTCTTGCTGAAAGAAAATGGAAAAGAACATGACAACAAATATGGAGAAAGTCTCAACGGTTCAGATTTATTATTATTGTTGTTGTTGTTATTTTATCTCCCTTACTCTTTTTAAATGGGGTATCAAAACTCAAATACTAAATCAACTAAGTTACGATAGATATATTTAAGGCCCACATAAGTATTCGAAAGCCAAATTAGGACTACAATTTTCTCTTTCAAACAGTTTTCTCTATTTAGAGTTTCTTTACATCTACAAAAAACTTTTTGCCTCCTTCAATAAAGATTTTCTGAGACGTCTTCTTTCTTCTTCTAATTGATTTCTTTTCTCTTCTTTCTTTCTTTCCTTTTTGCGTGTACAAAGAAAACTATCATGTTTAATAACGAATAAACAATGAATTGTTACATTAAATCTGCCTTCGGAGAAGAAATGGCCTCCACAGAACTCATTGATTTCGTTTTCTTTCTCAGTATGTAATCCTCATTGAAGAAAGGTAGGAAATGAACAAAGGAAAATTCAACTTACAAAAAATAATAAAATCTTTGAATTTAAACATATTTAAAAGAAATATATATATACATATATATATATTCATTGGATTCATCAGCTGTGACAAAACTAAGGACACTTGTGTACATGGAAGCAATTTAAAGACCTGAAGCTCTCGAAGCTGCGGAGCAACCACCACACCATGTGAAAGTGCTACAAATAAAGGCGTCACAGCAGTTTATACAACTTTCTCCTCATTCAAAATCTGTTTAGAGTCTTTCTCTTGATCTCGTCAACTATTGAAGTTGTCAAATCCACGAGTGAAGCAAGTTGTGTATGTAGTTTTGAATAGGAGATTCAATTGTTTATTCCAATCTGCCCTTTAGATATGAAACCAAGTGGCTTTCGGTTTGTTTTCCACATCATTTTCAATCTTCTTGAATTGTCGTATTTTAGTTTAGAAAATTTTGAGAAGAACATTCCATTATACCTCATAATTCATATTGTTCGCACTAAAATTTGCCCTGGCCTGACTTGGAATGTTAAGAGAAATTGAACAAACATAAATGAATGAATGAATAACTTGAGAAATGGGGAGGGAGCAATTCAGAGAGTAAATAGGAGTTTAATGAGATTCGGTCAAGAGAATCATAAATCTACCTACTCAGAAAGAAAGTAGCTATTCGGCGTAATTGGAGAATAATAGTTCCAATCTCTCTTTTATCTGTCCAGATTACAAGCTATTAGATTTTTCTGAAATTAGAAAAAAAAAATATATGGCCCTTCTTTTCAATCAAGAAAGAGATATTTATATTCGAGATTTCAAGAAAAATTTAGAGTCAAATTAGATCTCGAATTTAATAAATGAATAAATTATGCTTCTAGGATTTGGTTGTTAGTTTTGACTTGATCTAAGATCTTGCATACCTGTTGGAGATAAGATATTCAAAGTTTGACCACATGGCCAAATTTCTCCTTATTGGATTCCTTATTTAGCTTGGCTTTGTACAGTTCAGTGTGCTAACTGGCTTGAACATGATGCGTCAATTTTAGGTAGCAACACGTATCATAATGACATGAGTTAATATATGTGACTATTAAAATTTAAAAGTCGAGAAAGTTTTGAAAAAGGCATAAAATAACGTATACACTGCTGTCTACCTAAATTAACTTTATTGTGCTTTTAGCTAAAATAGAAAAAGGAAAAAACACGAAGCTAAAATAAAATTTGGGAGACTGATTGAATGGGCGGCTGATTCAACTATGAACAAGAAAGAATGTTCATACTACGAAAGATTCAAGACTAACTGATTTATAAAGAAATTTATATATTCACAAAAATAAGATAAATTTGGCTTTTTTTTGATTGAAAAGACAAATCCCACCTCTCATTTTCCCAGCACAAAACAGATGCCTAGGTTAACATCTCGACTCGAATGGACACTCCATTGTCAGGTTACCGACAATCTTCATTCAAAACAATAAGTTCATTCAAAACAATAAGTTCATGACGTTAAGCTTTTTGAATATTGTATGAATATTGTCAATGGCACTGATGTTCAATTACATTACATATTGAACTCACACGTTCCAAGAAAATCATAATCATACGCTTTCTTTGTTTGCTTGAACCACAATTCCTCCCCATTTTCCCTTTTTCCACAGGAAAAGGGTCTCTTTCCAAATTTCAAAATTATTAGTCAAGTCGTCACACCCCCTAGCTTCAAGAAGCACCAACTATCAAAATTTTCAAAATTGATACCGTACAAAATTAAGCAACCCCATTTAAGTAAGTCACCTGGAATGACATTTTTATTGTATCTCCCAGATTTTCCATCCAATGTACCATAACTTGAAAGCATATTTAACACATTATTGTTAACGCACAAAGAGATCTACCAAAGAGAAGTAACTATGGAATCAAAGCAACACACACATAAATATTTACAGGAGGAGAATCCAATTCCTCTTAAACAGGGTAATTTTAATTCTCCCAATTCGAATTTTTAAGTACATGGTCACTCGCTGGCTGCAGGCTAGGACACCAAAAAAAACCAAGACAAGCCTGCAATGCCACTGCAATCACATAACGCTTGCAGATTCAGGAGGAGACCTTCGGATTGAATGTCTGGTACAAATATAACAGACATGATAACAAAGAGACACCTGTACATGGGAGCGGACGCAGCATCATCTCATCTCCCACCTCCGACCAAAGTCTTGTCCTTGGGCTCTTGGGCAGCTCTTGAGGGTTGAGCAAGAGGGAACTTTGGCACTACAGGAACCGCTTCAGCAATGTCATAGAGGCTGGGTACGGAGACTGGCTTTCTTGGGTAGGTGAATGAGAGGTCTCTATTTCCTGCAAGAGCCTGGATCTCTGATTCCTCGAGGCCCTTTGCTGGCCCAAGGCTGCATCTCTCCGTGCTGTGCTTAGCCAATGCATCTTTGAATTTCTTAATCTGCGGCAAGAAGTGAAAGATGGAGTCAGAACAAAGTAGAACATATGCTAAATTCATCTCTAACAGCACAAATACATTATTCTCTAGAAAATAAAGCTAAATACCGCTTTATGAAAATTCTGAAAAGTTAGATTTTTCTAAATAGCATTAATAGATCAAAAGCACAAACCAATGTCGCAAATGAGCAAGATGCTAAACAACCTACAACTTCAACTTCTATAGGAACACTGAAGTGTTAGAAACATTAATTTTATTTCCTTAGAAACATTAAAGATCATAGAAATGAGGGCTTACAGTTGCATTGGTACAGCTGAAGCTACAAAGGCGACCATTTGCTCCCCTATAAAACCTAAAGAAGGGAAGAACATGAACATTCAAGCTATAACACATGGACTTGTGCTCCTCGTAATTTACATGGAGGAACAAAACATCTGGGTTCTGCTCTGCAAACTGGCAAACCTGCACATAACAATAAAAACAATAAGTTCATAAAACCATTCATCGACAATCGATTAATTTAATAACACACATACACACACACACACACACACAATTGAAAATACAATAAATTCCCCATAAAGATTAAAAAGACTTTACCTTCGGGTGAAGGGCTTTACATCCTCCACATCCAGGAGAGAAGAAATCTAGAATTACAAGCTTGTTGCCTCCATTTACTAAAGAATCGACGAGATCTTGTGCTGATTCGATCTCCTTCATGTTGGGTCGAAGCCCCTTTTCCCACCATTTCATAGCTTTCGGAAAGGCAAGGGTCATCTGCAAATTCCATAAAGAGGACAACTTTACTCACTGTGAAAGAAAAGTTCGTTTTTTTTTATTATTTTTTTTAACCCAGTTCCTGGGGAAATTCACACAACTATCGAATTTTTATTCTACTCCTAAATTCATATAATTTTTGGTGAAAATGAGAGAAATATCACCAAAAAGTAAGAAGTTCAAAAAAAAAAAAAAAAAAAGTTTCTTTATTTAACATCAGAATAACTCAAAAATTGCCAAAAGATAATAAATAATCCCCCATATCATCAAAAAATTACTTCATTTTCATTAGATTCAAACTAAAAAAGCAAAAATATTTTTTAAAAAAATAAATGAAAAAGCCCAATGTTTAGGAAAACAATCGACTAAACAAAGACAACAAAAAGCAAAAGAAATCGAAATCTCGTACCTGAACCGGTGTTGCAAGACGATTCGCTCGAACTCCCTTTCCACATGGATCTCCAAAATCCAACCTTTTCCCCAAAAACCCATTACTTTTTAAACAAGAAGAAGGAGAAGATCTCAACCCCTCGAACGATTTCGATTTACACCGCGCGAACCTCACCGCCGACAAATTCCTCCGCCGATGAGAAATCGACGCCGATCCATTATCAAAAACCGACGAGAACAGATTGCTCTTGCTCAAAACATCAGCCATCTTTTGTTCGGCCACAGAATCGAAGAAAGATGGAATTTTTTTGGGTTCCTTGATCCTCAAGAGATCGCGGAGGAGATGAGGGGTGGAGAGAGAAATAACAAGGACAAGCGAAAGGGACGGAGAGAAACCTCGCTTTATTTGTTGAATTTAGGAAACGGATAAGGAGTTGGAGACTAATCTCTGCGGACCGTCTAATTTTTACATTATCCTAAATCTAAACCGTCGGTTGAGTCTACACTTGTGCAATGGAGGGGTGGCAGAGTGCTACGTGGCGATTTTGCTACGGTGAGTGCTTGGTAATCAGGAGCCGAGAATTTAGGGTTTTAAATGGATATAATTTGGATAGAATGCTTGATCTGGACACGTGCCGGTTGCTCGATGGAGGACCGGGCTTCAGCAACCGGTAAAATGTACTCGTAAATGGACCAGGGGTTTATCGGGGCCCACTTACTGAGGGTTTTTTTTTTTGTTTTGTTTTTCGATTTTCGAAGGATGGGTGGCATCCTTAAGTTTTATGATACTTCTTATTTAAAATTTTAAATTAAAAATTTTAAAATTTTATTTTTAATTTAAAATTTTAAGTATGATTGAAAAAAATCTTCTCCTCGTCTCTCTTCTCTCTATAATACTAAGTAAAGAAGAGAGAGAAAATATCCAATTAAAAAAAATTAGATAATTGGAAATTAGGAGAAAAATTTGTTTGGATTTTCTTAATTTTCTGAATTTTTGATTTCTCTTAATTCTTAAAACCTGCCTATAAAAAAGCAAAAGTGGGATTGGTTATCTTTCTATATTACTAAATGAAGAGATGGGAGAAAACTTTCAATTTAGAAAACAAAAAAATCCAAAAAAATAGATAAAATTAGGATGGGGCTTCTCTAATTTTAAAGATTTTTTAAATTTATACAAAATACAAATTCTAAAATATACAACATGCAACTGCTAGTCTTAAAAAAATTATTATAAAAAAATGTCTAACTACCACTATAAAATAGGAAACTACCATTATGATAGGATATGCATGGGAAGGATTATCTTTCTAAAGAAATAAATAAATTTTCTCAATTGCTCACTTTTTTATCTCAACAATAAAAAAATAAGATAAATTTAATGCTATTCAAATTATTGCCATGAAATTTAATTATGTAATTATAAAATTATAAATATCTTTGCACTGTACATGGAAGAAATGAAAAAAATAGAAATGCCTTATTGTTACATCTTTACCGTCTTTATCAAAGTGATTCAAATATTACAAGTTCAAAAAAAGAGTGCAAACAGTATTCATTTCTTCTTTAATTTTCTCTCTTCAACACTTTTGAATATAAAAGATTTATTTCAGTTACGAACATTTGAAAAAAAATTCTGATTGGTCAGATTTTGGATTCAAGAGACATATAAGAGTTGAGCATAGTAGACCACTCTATACAAATATTAAATTTACATCATCGAAGTCAATACCCAAATATAACCAAATAAAAAAAATTAGATAATAAGAATTCTACCTTCTCCATAATAAATACCTCTACATATTATCAAATATTGCGTGGGTTTTCCACTTGTATTTACTATTAGAGCAACTATCTCTTTGAACATAACTAAAATTTCACTGTTCTTAAATATCTCCTTAATTGTAAGTTTTCCCTTTTGTCATCTTTTTGCAACACTTTGAATCTGCAATGATCAGTCAAGGCAGTGGTGTGTCCCAAAATCATATAGATGTCTAATGATAAATCTCCTCTAATGACAGTTGACCATCCTCCAAACCTTCGTCACTCCACTCAGTTTCCTACCAACAATCAATGCAATCTAGTAGGCTAAATAAATCAGTATTTTACCACATTTTTGCATCATGTCTCCTGTGCAAGCAATTTTGCTGTGCCTGACTAGTCCACCTCCTAACTTTACAAGGGAGTTTCTAAATGAGTACACCACTGGTCTAAATGAGTACATCACTGGTCTTAGTGATTATATCTTCTAAAGTTGTTAAAAATTACAACTTTACGCTTTATTTTGTGGCCTACTTTTTGTCCTGGATGAGAATTAATCCCCAAGCATTGTTAATACTGATCGAAGATTAATTTCCGATTCGGAAAAAGCGTGCTCACTAAGACCAGTGGTGTGCTTTGTTAGGTGGGGGTCAAAATTGACACTGCCATGCCCCTTGTTCCCAATATTGATGAAGAATTTGAAGGAGTTGATCAGTCTTTTTTTTGAAAAATATCATTTGTTATTATAAGTTTATTTTTTTTAATTTCTAACTCTTAAGGATTTTTTCGGAATTTGATTTCGATAAGTGAAAATACGTGTTGTAGTTAGGAGATGTAGAAGACAAACAATGTCGTGTGTTTTTGGAATCTTTACGATCATTTTCTGTCCGGATAAATTATGTTTTTATACATTGATTCCTTTTGGCATTGAAATTTGAATTGCATGTGGGTCTTTTTCTAGTTCTACAGTCTATCTATGCTTCAAATCTCTAATTCGGTGTTGCACTACTCAAACTAGAGATATTTCTCTCCGCTCCGCATCGTTTTAGTTAAAGGCTTTGATGTTGTCTTAGAAATCCTGTAAAGATCTGCGATAGTGTCTTGTTAGTCCAAAAAAACTCATCACCTTCATCATTGACTTTGGAGTAGACTAACCCTTCAATGCCTCCTTTTTCTTAGGACCAATAGAATTTCCCTCATCTTACATGATATGGCCTAGGAACTATAATTCACACTTGCTTAATTTTTCAAAGAGTCTCTCTTTCCTCATAGTATGTAGTACTGCTCTCAAATGCTTCTGATGATCCTCCTAAGTCATGGAATATACCGAATATAATTAATAAAGTGTAATACTCCTATTTTTCAGTATTTAATGGAGAAACTTGTGAGTTTATAAACATAAATTGGTCTAATCCTAACACCATGGAACCTAAAATAAAAACAAGATTTTTATTTGTAAATCAACATAATTAAACAAGGGTAAAATTTTAGAACTACTCTTTCATACATGAGGAGTCAAAACAACTAAACAACCAAAATAAACTTATATTTAATCATCTTCAAACAAAAAAATAAAATAAAATTAATTTTCACTTAATTCTCATTTAGGAAATATATTAGAAATAAGAGTAGGGATAAAAATTAAATAATTATAAAGGAGGGAAAGACAAAAAAAGCACTATATCAATTCATATATTCAGGAAAAAAAATGTTAAGTTGTTGATTAAGAAAAAATATATAGAAGATTCAAATAATAATAATAAAGCACTTGCTTTTTGTAGAAAACTCAAATTTTGAACGATCACTATTACCAACAAATTTGGATCCCCTTCTTCTCTCACTCTCTACTCCTGTTTTCTACTTTTTTTTCTTTCTATCTGTCTTTCTTTCTTTCTTCTTCTTTTCTTTTCCCATTTTTTTTTGTTTCCTCTCTTTTATTTTCCCTCTAATCTTCTCTTCCTTTTTTTTCTCACTGTTTTTCTTTTGTTCTCTTTCGCCCAGTGACGGAAGATGAAAAAAAACGTGTTTTAGTTCCCATTTCTTGTATTTATTTTTTTAAATATTTACAAATTTAGGTTAGTTTAGGATAAGTTTAGATATATGATAGATCTTTCTAACCCAATATAGATTCACTTAGATTTGTTATAATCAAACTAATTAGTGTTTTAGATAAACTCAAATCATAAAGTAGGTAATAGATAATATAAAAATATATAAATTATCACATTAATATTTATCATAATGAATTTAAAAATAAATATACAAAAATATTGTATAGGTAAATGGGGTATTACAATCTACCCACCATAAAGAAAATTTTGTCCTCAAAATTTAAATTAAAGTGAAACTACTATATGAATTTTAATTGTATAAGATATTATGCGGATAAGAATCCAAAGTTTATGCTACGCACTCTGATATCAAATGATAGGATAAAAATGGAAGGTCAATTCTTAAAAAACTGAATCATAAATAATATTAGATGTGGTAAAGAATCAAAAGTGATAAATGGAATAAATTTTTGGCATCAAGAGATTGGAAAGGGACCAAATAAATAGGTATATGTATATATGTATATGTGGCAGTAATCCTAATTAGAGATCTCAGACAGAGGCTAAAATCAAATTGACTTTGATACCAACTGTATCGCCTCACATCTAAAATATGCATAGGGTTCGACGACGTATCATAAATACACTAAACCTAAAATACTTTTAATAAATTAAAAATTACTACAATAAAATTTTACACATATACACTTAGAGAGTATTGAGAAAACTATAAACAATCTTTTTATTTTGCACCAACAAATATTGCTACGTTCATGAAAAAATCCAAAAAGAACAACACTTATGACAACTTTGAATTTTGAGTTTTGAAAATAGCAAACTAAAGTTGAAGAGACAGTTTGAAGAAATGAAATAATTAATAAATCCCCTAAATGACTTCTTATAATGAAAACACTATTAATTGTTTGTTGACTCCTCGAAATATTGCTCCAACTGTGGTGGGTTCTCCTTCTCAGTATCCTGTAAGTTATCTGGGCGTACCAAACCATGGTGTTCGCCATAAAAATTGCAAATAAAACTCTATTGAAGTTTTTTCAATAAAGGATTACAATTCAACGGTTTCCCGTTTACAGAATATGAGGAAAGTAGATTTCCTCTTTATTTAAAGTTGGGTTCTAAGATAGCTGTGGAGGACGATCCTGCTCTCCGTTGACACTCCGCACAATCTCTCTCAGTTGGCTGAGAAAAGAAAGGCTCTGGACTCTTGGTCACAAAGGGGTAATTCAAGAAGAAGATGATTGATCCCTCTGTCTCTTCGTCTCCATCTCTTGCTCTATTCTCTTTCGCTCCCCCGCCTTTTATAAGGGTTCTAGGGCAACGTCCTGCCTTATTTGCTTGGCCGTGGTTCCTACTACTCGAGAAGTGCCGTCATATTCGTTAGGTGGTTGCTCCTACGATCGAAGTAGTGCCGCTGCATTTGTTTGGCAGTTAGCTCCACGATCTGAGATGGCAACTCTCTTATTCGGATTGGATGACTTTGTATTAAATCCCTACCCGAAAACTATGGGTAGTATCGCGAATCTCAGTTTTAAATTCGTGAACCTGTTCTGTTGTCACTGGGTCGCGAACCTCAATTCTTAGGTTCGCGGATCTGCTGAGTTGCGGATATCCAACTCTAAATTCGCGGATCTGCTTTGTATATCAAAATTTTCCGCCGACAAAACCCCCTCCAAAGTTTTCAAAATTCTCATGATTCTTTGAGGAGTTTTGGAATACTTTGGATATAACATTCTGTATAAGAATCTCCATCGGAGAGTATAATTCTGTATTAGAATTTTCTTCAATTGAGGGCAGCATGACTCTGTCTCAATATTTCGAACTCTCATTTTGAAAGAAACACGACTCTGTGTTAGCGCCGTGATCATGCTGTATTTGAAGGAAAATGCGACTCTGTATCGCAATTTACTACCTTTGAAGGAGAATGTGACTCTGTATTAGTGTCACAATTTGCTGCATACGATTCTGTGTTAGGATCGCAAAGAGACGACTCTGTGTTAGGGTCGCAAACTTTCGCTTTGGAAGAAACACGACTTTGTATTAGGATCGCGAACTTTCATTTGGTAGCAGAAAACGACTCTGTGTTAGGGTCGCAAACTGAAATTCCGGAGGGAACGCGACTCTGTATTAAGGACGCGAACTTTCACTTTTTTGGAGAAGAAAGCGACCCTGTGTTAGGGTCACAAACTGAAATTTCTAAACGATCGCGACTCTGTATTAGGGACGCGAACTTCTACTTTTTGGTTGCAGCAAGGCCAGAAGGTGGTTGCTTTCTACGGCGTAAGAATTGAGATGTTCTCTAAGTCGCATTAAATGAAAAGGTACCCACGAGATTCGGACCAGATTTCACGTCTATCTAGAGATCTTGGCCGTCAAATCATCTGTTATATAATCTTCACTTTATGAGAGAGGCTACTCTTATCTCAAGAAATTTGAAATCCGAGTTTTTCGTTAGAGTTTCTCAGACTTCTCGTTTTCAACTTCCTTTAGCTTTCTATTCTCTGTGTGAAGGATTTCCTCAATCTGCAAAAGATGCTGAAGAAAGTTTCTTCCTCCGATGCGGCTGCCAGTGGTCATCAAGATCCTCAAGCAACCTCTAGTTCAATAGTGGTTCGGCAGGAGCCCTTGATTGGAGGTAATAAAAAATAACTTTCGAAAGGTAGTCTCTTTCTCAGAAATTTTCTTATCTTGAATCTGAATGTCTCTTGCAGTCGATTATGCCTTGAAACCTTGGCCTAATGATTATTATTTCGAATACTCGGATGGCTATGATGTGAAGAAAGAGTTCAGATTTGGTCATGTCTTTCCACATTGTACGGCAACAGATAGCCAAGAGAGAGAAGACAAAAATTCTCCATTCTTCTCACTCAACATTACGAGAACTGATAACTAATGCACCTTTCGAAAGAGATGATCGGTCTCCACTACGCAAACCCGCCTTTTTGTTTGGGGACCACGTTTTGGAGCCCGATAGCGGTTTGGAAGATGGAGATTACAAGTGGCTTCGTCAAGTTGAAGGTCGCTACTTGTTTCTCCCCAATATAGAGAGGTCTTATCCGTTCTTATTCTTTCAATCGCTTTCCGTGCCTAGATGAATGGACTGGCACATAAACAGGCCCAAGACGGCATCTTATTGGGGGTTTCAATGCTCAAGGTGATTTTCCTCGTAGTACTGAAAAACACTTTTGTGGATTGCTTCCGGAACTGCTTAAACATGACCTCCCCAGAGGCTAGGTTCCCATAATCGCATAGACTTTCCGACACCGATTCACCAATGCACAAGGAGAGTTTCCTGTTCAGAATTTTCGTCCCCCTGGATGGGTTCACTGTTCTTCAAAAGGAGAGTGGGCAGTCTTGACTGACTTTTTCTTGAAAACTTTCAGAGATCAACTTCATTACGCAGGGCTACATCGTACTATCAAGGCTGTTCAGCACGGTATTCCTGCTAGCAGATTTCATTTTTTTGCTCTATTAGAACTGAACAATCCTGATAATTGTATAATTTTTTACCCTCGAGGCGAATTGGGTTTTGCCTTTCACGAAATGCATGAAATTTCGGGCTTACCAATGGGAGACATCCCGTATGAAGAGTATGTCCCCACTGGGGAAGAACTCTATCAGCTGAAGGCCTTGGACCCTTTGGCCTATGATACTTGCTGGGAATTACTCTGTCACTACCATATTTGCACCCACACATCCGGCACCCGCAGTTTGAAGCCAAAAAAGTGGTTGCAATATTTTCTGTCCAATTTTTCTAAGGGTAATCCTAATTTTACTCGCCTTCCTTCTATTTCTGAAAAGGAGGTTGAGAGAAGAATCACAAGTTTCGGGACTGATGCTTATGTCGTCGAATCTGATGAGGACGTTTTCAAAGATGGGACGTCCTTTGAGAGCTTTCATTATCAGGTCCTTCAACCTTTATCTGATCCCGCCTTCTTGGCAGGTTATTTAATGGTATGGTTGAAAAAGTGTCATTCCTTCGCAGGAAAACATACCCGTTAGGGCTGTATACCCAGCCGTCCTACTAGCATTAGGTAGGCGACTCAGTCTGTTGCCCGCAATGGTGTGCAGCATCCAAAGCGGACTGAGCAGATTATCTGATAAATTCTGCAACGTGAAGAAGGAGCAAAGGAAGAAAGGGGATCCGGTCATTAAAACTTCTAATCTGTGTGTAGAACTCCCTTATACTTATTTGATGGCTTGGTTGGTTCTACATTGCCCCATTTTGATGAGTCCTGCCGACTCGCAGATTGACTTAAGTGCTCCCAAAGTACAGCACTACGAGAGGTCGCAATAGAGAGGAAGTTACATGGCCGCGATCCGCAAGACCCTCCGTCATTTCTCGACTTTTGAATTATTCAGATGTTTTCTGTACTTTCCAAATGCTGGGTACGATGAGGAATTCGCGGATACTGCCGGAGCTGATAAATTTACTACTCTGTCCTCGAGGTGCTTCTACTGGTTGATAAACATCTGCCCAAGACATCTGGTTCTTCGTTTGGAAAACCATTGCTACATAAAGCCTTACTACCCGAGTCGTTTCGCTCGACAGTTCGGGTATGATCAGCTTTATATTGATAATCCCAATAGAGAGATAAGTTTTGTTGGGAATGCTCTTGAAGGAGCTCGAGCTTGGTTTCACTTCGTCGCAGGTGGAACTCAGGCCAGATTTGATCTTCCGCTCAAGATCCCAAATTCGAATATGAGCTTCTGTTTCTGTAAGTGGTTCGCGGATGCTAGTTCCACTCCTCAGAATTTCAGCATAAATTATTCCTGTCTGCGGGAGATCAGAGCTTGGTATGCCCAGAAAAAGAAGGCTGGCAGTACGAAAGTGATAGGGATGGAAGATTTCAGGGGAGACAGCGCATCTAATGAATCTGAATCGGTAACTCAACAGAGGGAAGAGGTCAATAATGCATCAGCTCAAACTGCCTCTCTTGATGCTTCTCCTCTCCCGCCATCGAAAAAAACTTCTCCTCAACCGCAGTCTCCTCCCAAGAAATCTTCACATAAGTGGAAGAGACTAAAGCGCCTCAGTGACTTGCCTACCATTCCGCAGGGGATTGATTCGCAGAACACCCCATCTGGAACTGGTACTGCAACACCCACTCTGGTTTCTGAGTCCCACGCTGAGGAACCCAAGGAGGATGAGGATGATTCATCTTTAACTCTCCGCTCCCTTAAGAGGCGTCGGAGTCAAGGACCTGTTCTCTGCAATGATCCTACTCCCGTTACTCAAGACGGTTCTACCCCTACTTGTCAGGCCACTTTTGAAGTCGGTGTTTCTCCGACCATACAAGAGGACCCTTCAGCTCTTGCTGTTGCAGACAACGAAGTACAAATCATTGGGGAGACTCGCGCATCAGATCCCCCAAAAGCAGCACCTCCTTCAGGAAGTCAGGATGATTGGGGAGATGACTATAATGTTGACAATGATGATTTTCGATCTTCAACCCCTCCATCAGACCATGGTAAATATGTCTATTTGAGTGAAGAGGTTCGGACTAAAGTATACGGGCCTGAAGTGTTTGGTCCTGAGGTGTACGGACTTGGAGAATCCAGTGTCCAACCTTTAGGTCTGCATCTTCTTCTTTTAGCAATTATGTTATTATCAAATGATATTGTAACATTTAGCTATTAACTTTCTCTTTTTGCTAGCTCCAGTTTCGACTCCAGATCTAGAGTGCATGAGTACAAAGGTAACTTCGCTAGATGACACCATCGCGGGAGCTGACACTGATAGGGCGACCGCAGTTACCACTTCTATTATTGATACCACGGAAGCAATGATTATTGATACCACGGAAGCAATGATCCCCAAGACTACTATGTCCATGGTTTTGGCCGCAGCTGCACCGACCGATATTTTGGTTCAAGATGCTATAGTTGTTAGCTCTGCTGAAGTCTCCAAAAGTCCCATTCCTCCTGATACTAGCCTGGTTACCCCTATACAATAGAGTACGGATCAATCCGCCTCTGCCTCAACCAGTGTTACTTCCTCTCATGCGGAGATTGATATGCTTGAGATTGATTTATTGAAGGATACGGTGGAGACCTTCCTTCATTTTCTTGACCGCTGTATTGATAAAATACTGAAGGGGTATCTTTTGCTTCACTCGCCAATGTTCTCAACATTTATTTAACTAGTATTGTCAGCATTGGTGGAGAGGATAAAACTGCTCCCTTTAGACTTATGATAACTCAGCTTCAAAAACATGCTGAATTCCTATCAAAAGCCAAAAGTGCTGATAAATCTGAGACAGTGGAAATCATTTTCCAGAAGCTGAAAGAGGAACAGCTTAAGTTCCAGAAGGAGACTCAGGAGAAGGTAAATACTTGCAAAACCTCCTTAGAAAAGGGTCAATCAGACCGCGAGTCTCTAGTTCTTCAAGTGGAGGCCGTTGCTTCAATTGTCAAGGACCATGACCAGGCTATTATTAGGACTCAAGAGACTATCGCTAAAGCTCAAGCTTTCTTGGCCAAAATCACCAAGGAGCGTGATGAGTCAATGAGGAATCTCGCCAACTTATCGCGCCAGCGGGACAATACAACCAGAGATCTCTAGGCAATACAACCTGAATTGGATATACTGGAGGCTGCTGCAATGCAAAATGTTGTTGCTAGTGACGAGAAATTGCGTCGCCAAGCACTGTCCAAACTTATGAGACCCTCCAACAAGACATTGATGATGCGGAAGAGAAAATAAAAGCCTTCTTGAATCATTGAACTGTAAAACCTTGTATATATATGTTTTAATTCTCTACTCTTTTTTTTGTAATAGCTCCCCTGTCGTTTATAGAGAACCTGATTTTGGCCTTCTAAGGCATGGCTTTGCATTTGTTCTTCAAAGATTTGTAACGAATTTGCCATCTTTTGTCTGAAGTTTGCGAACCATCGTAAAACTCTGGTATCTGTGTATCTGTCACGTGACTTTCATAAGTCATGTGAAGTCTGAGACTTTGCATCTAGAGGTTCGCGGACTAACACAATCCATACTTAATTCGCGACCCTGATTCCGAAATTTTGGTTCGCGATGTTTGATCTGGAAGTTTGCAGAATAAACCGTAGACTCTTTCAGAATTTGTAGAGACTTCTGTGAGCCATGGGATGAAGTCGTCGGGCGTGAAATCCCAAGCGTTACATGTCTTCATTAATGACGAGATCTCCGGGCTGCGATATCCAAACGTCCCAAGCAACAGTAATAAATTCTGTTGAGATCTGAACTGAAAATCTTGACCGAAGATTTCGGTTTTATCTTTTCTAAACTGAAGATCACGGTCACTAGACTGTCTATATAAGGCACATGATCTCTTCAATGGAAGATCATTCAGCCGTGAGAAAATTTCTTCTCGACTTTCTTCCCTTCCTTTCTTTTGTAGCCGATCTATTAGTGCAACCATTTTTTTTCTTCATCTGAAGTAATGGATAGGAATTGACATGTTACAAGACCTCCAGACTGCATCAATCCAGTGAGGTGTTCCACTGAAAAGGTTCTTCTGACCGTAGTTATTTTTCTTAATTAAGTTAAACTTCTTCTTCTAATTCATATCCTCCTCTTCCTTCTTTTTCTTCCCCATTTTTAACAGGGATTTAATTTGGCTACAGGAGATAACCGTAGTCATTCTCCTTAACAATGACCCAGATCTGATGGGCTCGTAATTGCTTCCAATACCTCGAGGGTCTTGGAAGGTCTCATGAATTTTTCATGAGAGAAAAGATTTTGGGTCTGTGGCATTGTTTTTCTTCTTTCCTAGTACTCCACAAGGTTGGGGTACTAATGATCAACACCTTGAACTTGTGCAACCCCTCATGTTGTACGTCTGGGATGTGCACTTGGTATGCCAGTTTTGAACTAATCAAGTCACTGACATCATCACTAGGGGAACCAACCAGGAGGTCCCTGATTGTGGTCGGAAAGAAGAAACAAGATTATATACTCTTGAACCATCCTTTAAGAGGAGGCTAAGAGCAAATTGGAAGTGGGAGTTTCAGGAGCAAACTTTTTGATCCGAGCCATGTTGAAAGAGAAGGCTACAGAAGCAAGTTTGTCATTCCAGAAGAATATTTTGTAGGGACAACCTTTTTGGTCCGAGCCATGCTAAAGAGAAGGCTACAGAAGCAAGTTTATCATTTCAGAAGAGTTTGTAAGAGCAGACTACTGCCTTTAAGCCATCCTGGGAGAGGAGGCTACAGAAGCAAACTTTTTCCTTTTTTTTCTTCAGTGATTTGTATTCACTCTTATTGACCTTGTAATATTAGAGAGTTCTCTGTAATCTTGATCTGATAATGAATAAAAAAGCTCTTTCTTTTTACATAACTAAGAGTATCTGATGAATGATTCAGATGTTGATTACCAGAGGTAACTGTTAACTTGATAATCTTAAAATCAATCAAAAATTTTCAAGTACCCAAAATTACCGCAAATGAAAGAACTTCTTGTTGACAAATTTGATTCGCCAGATGTATTTTTAACTTGGCAATTTAGATAGAAGGAAAAATGTGATTCGCCAGAGATATTTTTAAACTTGGCTAGTTTGGAAATGTAATTCGCCAGAGATATTTTTAACTTGGCGAGTTCGGAAGAAGGAAAAATATGATTCGCCCGAGGTATTTTTAACTTGGCGAGTTTGGAAGAAGGAAAAATGTGATTCGCCAGAGGTATTTTTAACTTGGCGAGTTTGGAAGAAGGAAAATTGTGATTCGCCAGAGGTATTTTTTTTTAACTTGGCGAGTTTAGAAAGAAGGAAAACTGTGATTCGCCAGAGATATTTTTAACTTGGCGAGTTTAGAAAATGGACAATTTGTGATTCGCGACCTAAAGATTTTTAGTCCGGAATCAAGAATCTTCATTAATGAACTTCTGATTACAGAGAAGCTTTTTGTTCATAATTTGCATAGAACTACCCAGATCGCATTGTGACTGGTGTTCCGCAATTTTACTAAGAATAATACTTCTTCAGGAATTTACCGTTAATCGGCATCATAATCTTATTACCATTCGGTTTCGCCAACCGATATGCGCCGTTGGAATAGACAGTATCAATGACAAAAGGTCCCTCCCACTTCGGCTGGAACTTTCTCCTAAGCTTTTTGTTAGTTATGATCGGTCTTCTGACTGACAGGACCAGATCACCCTTCTTGAAAGTTTTTCGTTTAGCCTTTTTGTTAAAGGTTCCAGAGATCCGCGCCTGGTATAGTTCAATATTCCGTTGAGCTTCCAAGCGCTTATCATACAACGTTTCTAATTCTTGAAGCATTTGCTGATGCCTTTCTTCTTCCGTCATCCTAGTTGTTAACGCGACTCGCAACGATGGAATTTAGATTTCCAAAGGCAAGACCGCTTCTAATCCGTATACCAAGGAGAAGGGCGTGGCATTGGTGGGAGTTCGGACTGTGGTGCGATATGCCCACAGATATTCTCCGAGCTTCTCATCACAGTCCCTTTGATTGGACGTTACGAACGTTTTGAGAAGTTTTACAATGGTTTTATTAAAAGTTTCTGCTAGATTATTGGTTGCAGGGTAATACGGTGATGAAGCTACATCTTCGATCATGTACTTGTTGCAGAATCTGGAATACACTTGGCTCATAAAATGGGGCCCGTTGTCATGAATTATTCTTCTGGGCACCCCGAAGCAATAAAGCACATGGTGCTTGATGAATTTGATAACATCTGATGACTTTACTTCGGTTAGGGAAATGGTCTCAGTCCATTTAGAAAAGTAATCCGTTACAGCTAAAATGAACCGGTGTCTCCTTGTTGATGGCGGAGAAATTGGCCCTACAATGTCCATACCCCATTGCTCAAATGGCTATGATGTAGCCATTGGGTAGAGATACTCCGGAGCTTGATGTATAAAATCCGCATGTAGTTGGCAGGCCCTACACTTCTTGGCGTAGTTAACCGCTTCTATCATCATCTTAGGCCAGTAATAACCCATCCTTCGGATTCTATCTCAGAATTTTGGTCCTGACTGGTGCGCTCCGCAGATGCCAGCATGAGCTTCTTCGAGTACTTTTTGAGTTTCGCGATTTGAGAGACAACGGAGTAAAATTCCATCATAAGATTTTTTGTACAATGTCTGGAGCTCCGCATTGTAGTAGAACCAGACAGCCCTTCTCTGAATTACCCTGGCTTCTTTTTGACCTTCAGGTAATATACCGTAAAGGACATAGTCTATATAAGGAAAACGCCAATCCCTTGGTTCTAGGCTTGATTCGAACACCTCAGCTTCGTCTTCCTGTGGTTTCTGCGTTTCCTCTTTGAGTTCGTCTTTTGGACATAATAATTTTTTGCTCCCTACTGTAATTTGCTTTCAAGCATACTTGGGCAAAACTAATGTGGCAGCTAGGGAAGCTAGTGAATTTGCATAACTATTTCGGTGACGCTTTGCATGGCTGATATAAAAACCTTCAAAACCATCAGCGATCCTGATCACTGCATGATAATATGGCAAGAGGTCTTCATGTTTGACCTCGTACTCTCCTTTTACTTGATTTACAACGAGTTGAAAGTCCCCATATGCCTCCAAATATTTGACCCCCAGTTGCTTGGCTATTTTTAAGCCGATTAGGAGAGCATTATACTCTACAATATTGTTGGAGTACGAGCTTGTTAATAAGTAAGCTCGAGGAATGATGTGGTTGTGAGGGGAGATGAAAATAGCACCTACCCCCGTTGTTATCTTTCCTTCGGATCCCATTCGGGAGGCACCATCGAAGAAAAGTTGCCATACACCTTTCGAGACTGTATTTGCCTCGGGAGGCTTTCGCGAGTCATCTTTTTCTAGAATCGGGTTTCATTCTTCTAACTCCCCGGAAATTTGTTCGTATAACTTCGAGGATGCTGGGATTGGATGTTCGGCTAGGAAGTCAGCCACGGCCTGCCCTTTAATAGACTTCTGCGGGACAAAGCGCATATCATACTGTGATAGCAAAATAGCCCAATTGGATAGTCTTGAATTTAACGATCCGGGTTTAGTCATTAGTACTCTCAGGGGGTTAAATCTCGATACAACGTGGATGGTTTGTCCAACTAAGTAGTGCCGCATTTTCTGTATTGTGAACACTAAAACTAGAATTTCTTTTCCACAGGATTATACCGATGTTCTGCCCCGATCATTATTCTGCTAAGGTAATAAATAGTTTGTTCGTGACCTGACTCATTTTTTTGTGCTAACAATGCTCCCAAAGAATGGTCAATCGCCCTTACATATAGTAAGAAAGGTATTCCCGAGACTGAGGATACAAGCACTGGTGGATTCATGAGATATTGTTTAATTTCTTCAAAAGCCTTTTGGCACGCGTCATCCCAAACAAATGACACTCCTTTCCTCATTAATCTGGTGAAAGGTTGATATTTACCAGACAAATTTGATATGAACCTGCGGATGTACGCCAGCCTACCATGCAATCCCCTCAACTCTTTGAGGTTACGGGGAGGTGGCATATCTTGGATAGCCTTGACCTTATCTGGATCAAGATAGATTCCTTTCGATGTTACAACGAAGCCGAGGAACTTTCCACTGGAAACTCCCAGGAAAGACTTGGTTGGATTCATCTTGAGCTGGTGTTTCCTCATAAGATCGAACACCATCTTCAAATCCTTCAAGTGGTCATCCTTGTTTCTGCTTTTAATTGCTAGGTCGTCTACGTAACATTCCACTATTTTTCGGAAATGCTCTTGGAATATTACGTTCATGGCACGTTGATATGTAGCATCTGCATTCTTCAAGCCAAAGGGCATGACTGTGTAACAATACACCCCGAACGGTGTTCTGAAGGATGTATACTTCTCATCATTAGGGTACATCTTTATTTGATTATACCCCGAAAACCCATCCATGAACGTCATACGCTCATACCCGCAAGTGTTATCTATCAAAACATCTGTGATGGGTAGCGAGAATTCGTCCTTAGGGCAGGCCTCATTCAGATCCCTAAAGTCTATGCATATTTGGATCTTTCCATTTTTCTTGGTTACGGGAATTATATTCGCGACCCAATCAGGGTGCTATTCCTCGCGAATAAAGCCTGTCTCAATCAACTTCTTGATTTTAGCTTCAATAGCTTCCATGATCTCTAGACAGAATCTTCGTTGCTGTTGTTTTACTGGCTTAGCATCTGGCCGGATATTCAATTTGTGAACCGCTACACCTGGGTCTAATCCTGACATTTCCTCATAACTCCAGAAGAAAATATCGATATATTCGCGAATGAGGGATATTAAATCCTCTCTTTCCTCCGAGGATAAGTTCTTACTTATGAATATGGGTTTAGGATTCCTTTCATCTCCCATATTTATTTGAATCACTTTATCCTCGGTAGGAGGCTCGCGTTGTTCAATCTGGACTTCCCACTTCTCATTAAAGTGCTTGGCCCACGGGTCATCTTTTATTGGCAAAGCTTCCTTTAAATCTTCACCTTCTTGGATCGCAGAAGCCATGTTCGCAGATACTTCGTGGAAAATCATACTTATACTAACATCTGAGTTCCAGTAGGACGATTCTAACGAATGATCGCACTGTCTTTCTTCGGTTCCTCTACTTGAAGAATCCTCTGAGTGGTGACGTATCCTAACCCCCTACCGGTTTTCTGGTAATAATCTGGCATTTTCCCTTCTAGGACGAAGGGTTGAAGGATTGTTCTTCTACCTTTTTCGAAATTCAACTCCTGCCTTCGGTCAGATTATATCTCATTTTCTTTATTAATCTATGAGAGTTTTGACCATAATGGAAGAACTCGGGACTTCCCTATTCTTCCTCAGGATTTAAGCATTTCTTTTTGTTCCGGTGGCTTGCCTTTCCAAATACTATGGTTTTTTGGATTTCATCCTTAGGAGGAATCTCAAAAATAACCTTGTTAGCACTCTCAACATCATTACTTAAATCGTGTAAGGATGATCGGATAGGTGCTTGGAAGGAAGTTAGAGAATATATCTCATTCACACAATCGCTGAATGCATCTGTGCCAGTACTTGAGGGTTCAGAATCAACACCAAAAGAATAAGTAAACTCTAAATTCTCATTTATCACCCATTCACAATCAGAGTGAACGGTGTTATTTACATCAAGGCCTTCAAGGCTTATCACAGTGGGCTTACCGTTCCAAGTTACATCTTTGGATTCCGATTTTTCGGATCCTGATTCTGTATCAGCCTCTTCGCCACTATCAGAGTCATTTGGAATAGGCTGATCTGAAATATTGAACGCATCTTGATACAGTATTGCGTCAGTAAAGTAGTTTTCAACTCCTTTAAAGGGCTGCTTCTCTGCGATCAGCATTCTTATGTTCCCATCTTCGTCCACATATTTCATGCACTGGTGTAACGTGGAGGGCACAATGAGATTGCTATGGATCCAAGGCCTTCCCAATAGCAGATTGTATGACGTGTCCGCGTCTATCACGTAGCACGTGGCTTCCGTCTTCAAGTCACCAATCTGACACTTAAACTTTATTTTTCCCAACGGTTTGCTATCGTTAGCATTGAATCCAAAAATGGTAGTATTAGTCGATGCTAATCTATTCATCGGGATCCCAAGGTATCGTAACATCCTCCGTGGCATGATGTTTAAGGCTGAGCCTGGATCAACTTGAATACGATCAATCTCTGTAGAGCCCATGTGTCCCTTATAATACAAGGGACGGTGATGCCTATTGCTCCTGACTTGCATATCTTCCGGAAAGAAAGTAATACAAGGGACGTTCTTACTAAAGACCTGGTGACTCGTCATGCAAGGGGATTCCTCCTCAATTATTTCTGGTATCTGCGCCAGGAATACCTCCGAATCTTACAGAGTTTCTCTAGTAGGTTTAGAGAGCTTTAGAAGTTCGTACAAAATTATCCTTGCAGGAATATTGGCCAGTTGCGTCAGGATGTCGAACTAAAATGACTTCCGTAAATCCTCAGTAGGCTCTTTTCCTTTCTTCCTTAGCATCTTATCGAACCTGAGTTCTTTCTGTTTGGCTTACTCTGGAGGCGGTCAGGCCGTTGTCTGGCCGTAGTTGATCAAGTAATTTTTTCCTGAACGGGTCCCCGCGGGAGGAGGATCCACATCAGCCACCAAAGAGTTCTGATTTCTTCTTCCGAATCATTTCGGGAAGGAATGACTCCGTCGTCTTTGGGAATCACGGAGACGACATTGGAGGTGAAGGTCTTCCCTTTATGCTTCCTTTCAGATAAACTGGAAGTCCATTGTTAATCACTTAGGAGATCTAGATGCACCCACAGTATTACCCCCCTATCAGTTTCAAAGGGGAATAGTCCTTTCTTTTGTTGTTGGTACAGATCAAAATTTACGACCTGCATCGTACCTTTAGGAATGAGTTGCACTCCATCTTGAACTGTTTACTCTACTCAGTCGGGCGCTTTGCCGAACCTGACAGTCACTATGTTTGCGGTTACCTTCTTCAAGTGCTCTTGGAGCTTAATGACGTTAGCATCCACTATGGCTTCAATTTTATCCTTAAGGATGTAACAGTTTTTGGTAGGGTGGTTAATGATCTTATGGTAGACACAGTAATTAGGATCATTAACTTTTTCTGTTTCTTCTGGGTGTTTAGACTCTGGCAGTTTTAACATCTTCTTACTCATGAGGAGGTTGAAGATAGTTTTTGTGTGCTCATCCTTGAAGGAGTATTGCTTTTGCAGCATACGTGTCTGAGGAGGGAGCTTTTGAGAAGGTTTTACAGGTTGCGGGGCATCCGTTACCATTGTCTCTTTCCCCTTATATCCCCGGGATCGGGGTTTATGGTTGTTATCGCCACTCTGCTTCTGTTTTTTCTCACTTCCTTCTTCTTCGAGCCTTTGTTCGATCTCCTCAGCCATCTCAGCTTGTAGGGCCAGGTCCTTCCAAGTCGAGGATTTCACTGCTCCCAGCCTGGCCAGAACTTTAGTCGATAAATTATGTCGACAGGTTTCTACCAAGGTCTTTTGTAGCATCCCATGTGGGCATATGAGAGAATCATTCTGGAATCTTTTGATGAAGTCCCGAGCTGACTTTTCTTTTCTTTGTTTAGTAGCTAGAAGCGCCGGCATTGACACCTCCATATCATCTTCATAGAACCTGGTCAGAAAGGCTTTCTCCATGTCGCTCCATGAATCGATGGTTCCCGACTCTAGTCTCCGGAACCATTCAAAAGCTAGTCCCTTTAAGGTACTAACGAATACCCGCATAATAATGGGGTCATTTCCGGCTAAATGCCCGATCTGCGATTTAAAATAGTAGAGATGCTGGTTTGGCGATCTTTTACCATCAAAAGATTTGAGCTTCAGTGGTTTATAACTTTCTGAGAACGACACACTTTCTCATTCCATGGGATATGGCCTTACCACGCCCAGCTCTTATAAATCGCTCTTATGCATGAGAGCGTTCAATTGATTTTGGAAGCTCTCCATGCAAACAACATTTGCGTTCTCTTCCTGATGCACGAAACAGTTGCCGTCATCCTCATGATGTTCTGATTCCCATTCATTATTGTGAAGACCTTCTTCTTCTGTCTTCTTTCCCTTGTCAGCCTTTGAGTGCGAGACGTATCCTTCAATCTAAGTCTTCTCTAATTCCATCAGAACATGTAACATATCTTTAAGCTCGTTGATAGCATTCAGCTGTTGCTAGATATGCTTATCTTGTTCATCCATTTTCCGTATGAACTCCTCTGAGATGTTGTTTTGAGTCATATACGCAGAGGCGGAGTCCTCTAGGAGTGAGTCGGATGTTTGCGACTCAGCCATAACAGATTTGATCATGTCTTCTTCATCAGAAGAGATTCCCTCCATTTGCCTATAATTCATGGGGGCTACCATTCCACTTTTGAGTCGAGTGTTTTGAAAAATTTCCTGCTCTTCATTGAGTAGATCCATTGAACCCGAAGAGAGCTCTGGATCAGAAACATCTCCTTCGGAGACTTTCTTCACCTTCATTTTCTTTTTCTTTTCCCTGATACTTATCATATTGGATGATACTTCGGGGTATTCGGGTTCAGAAAATTCAAGCCCGTTTCGTCGCCTCCTCTTTGCCGATGAATATGTTGATGGAGCCGACAATCGATGGAACACCGAGGATTTAGTATGGGCTGAACAATGACAGTGAGACAGTACTGCATTGATCAATCGTTCATAGTGGCAGTGAAATGCATGGGATTCTTCCTTTTTTCTGTTTAGAAGTTCCCTAAGATCTCCTGCATTGGGATTTTTTGTGACGGATAGTTTCGGGAGCGGCATAGTCTTATCCTTAAAGATAGGCATGCGTCTTCCATGAATTTGAGGTTCGCAGGTTCCGCGAGCTTCTTCAATCACGTGATCATACTTCCTCCCTGGAACACGAGGGACGCGGATGTATGCTCCGCGTTCGTAATCATAGATAACTTTGGTGGACTTACTCCGCTTCCTGTCGGAAACGCGAGTAAATTTCTCTGCGTCTCGATCAACCTTGCCTTTCGGCTTCCATACTTGTACGGTAGGTCTTTGTAGTGATGAGTTGGTGGTTTCCTTTTGCTGCGTGGTCCTGCGGAAGGCACGAGTTTTACTTCTTCTTAGGTTCCTTCTCGTTGTACGAGTGAGAGGAACCACCTTCTCCGCATCATAGCCTTGCGGAGTAGGCAGTGATCACTTCCTCTTGTTGTAGTGGGGACCTTGGTCTCCTTTGTTTGCTATATCAAAAGTTTCAATCGAAACTGGTTTAGAGCCCAATGTTGGTGAAGAAGAGGGTTTCAGACTAGTGTGGTCCAACGACTTCTCCAACTGAACTATTGCTGTTGGAGCCTCCTTGGAGATTGACCCCTTACGGCATCCCCGTAGGGAAGTAGGGCTCTTAGAGCCTGAAGAAAGAAATTCTTCGTACCTTTTCTAGTCAACCTGAATGGTGAACGAATTGACCATATTGCCAACTGGAATGTTGTCGGATTGAACTACCACCAGATCACCAAAGGTGATGGTAGTCCCCAGCGGAGTCCCCAATCTTCTGTTCGCCATAAAAATTGCAAATGAAACTCTATTGCAGTTTTTTCAATAAAGGATTACAATTCAACGGTTTCCCGTTTACAGAAGATGAGGAAAATAGATTTTCTTTTTGTTTAAAGTTGGGGTTCTAAGATAGCTGTGGAGGACAATCCTACTCTCTGTTAACACCCCCCACAATCTCTCTTAGTTGGCTGGGAAAAGAAAGGCTCTGGACTCTTGGTCACAAGGGGGTAATTCAAGAATAAGATGATTGATCCCTCTGTCTCTTCGTCTTCGTTTCTTGCTCTGTTCTCTCTCGCTCCCCCGCCTTTTATAGGGGTTCTAGGGTAACATCCTGCCTTATTTACTTGACCGTTAGTTCCTACTACTCGAGAAGTGTCGTCATATTGTTAGGTGGTTGCTCCCACGATTGAAGTAGTGTCGCTGCATTCGTTTGGTAGTTAGCTCCACGATCTGAGATGGCAACTCTCTTGTTCGGGTCGGGTGACTTTGTATTAAACTCCTACCCGAAAATTATGGGTAGTATCGCGAATCTCAATTTTAAATTCGTGAACATGTTCTGTCGTCACTGGGTAGCGAACCTCAATCCTTAAGTTCATGGATCCGCTGAGTTGCGGATATCTAACTCTAAATTTGCAGATTTGCTTTGTATACCAAAATTTTCCGCTGACACAGGGTAGTTAGAATGACCTAGTAAGTAGTACAAAGGAAAAAATAATAATATACAGGTACGCTATGTGTATATATAAGTAAAATATAAAACTGAATAAAATCATAATAATATCAAAATTTTAAACTAACTGTTGAAAAAGAATGTGAAATATGGATTTAAATTATATTTGATTAAAAATAATAATAAATCAACCAGTAATAGTGAAAATATATATTGAGTGGTGTTGAAATTTAACGTGTCGATAAAATTTATATGAAACTTTAAAATTATGAATACATACAAAATATAAATCTATAGAAAGAAGTGAACAAGAGCAAATTTGTAGTTGTCTTGAGAATGATAATGGTCAGGGGTATATCTGTATACATATGTCATGGATAAGCTTGTAGCAGAGATATATGTAACAAAATGAACACACATGTGAAATATGACATCATATTATATTATTTTTTTGGTTAACATATTTGGAACTGCCAGATTAGTGTGTCACATATTTTACGAGTATCATGTGCATGCCCGGAACCACGGCCATGATTCCTGATACTGCTCCAGGATATACCGCTAATTACTCATGAAAATAAAATTTGATGAGCCTAAACTCTAGGCGCGCAGCCCTATATACTGATGGTGATTCAGTAATCATCCAGAACCTCTATGGTTGGATCCCTAAATTCAGTTGTACAACCTCAAGAATGTAAAACTCCTAAAATATATGTACAGTTCCTTTTTCGAGTTCCCCCATAACCCCACAATTTTATTTCTTATATCTTAAAATGAATTCGTAAATATAGATTGTAATAAGTCTTAACACTTAGGTTACAGACTATTTGAGTTGAAATGAATCTTTTACCATAAATATAAATCATAAACATACATGGTAAAAAAAAAAAATTTAAGCAACGTCAATATATTTGAAGATGTGCAGACAATTAAAAATCAATTTGAATAAATCGTTTCTTTTCTTTTGGAAATTTACGATACTAATATCTACAAAATCCATAATAAAATAAATTATTCTATCTACAACAACAATAGACATATACTTTTCAAACTTTCTTTCTAAATTATATAAGATAGGAAATGTACTTTATGAATGATGATTTTAATCGAAATTTATTTGTTTGAAATTACTCTAGCGACAAAATTTAGACTATAGAAGAACTCAAATTAAAAGTTAATGATCACCGACTTTTTTTTTTATCTAATATTCATTAATAACACATAGGCATAATGCTTAGCAAAATGAAAAGAAACATGATATTTCTTTTTAACAAGTATATAAAATATAAAATATAAAATAAAAAATTTAAATATTTGAAAACAAGTATATAAATATGAAACGAAAACTGTAATATTTGGACACTATATAAATATCTTTGATTCTTATCAATAACAATATAAATTAATATCGCTATTGTTCTATCCTCTTAGAAATATATGAATGTATTGAGTGCTTAAACATTAACCTTACAGATATGAGAATAAAGTGTGCTTAAATATCCAAAATATTTTATCTTCTTGCTGTTTTTTTTAATATATATATATATATAATTCCATTCTATGTGTTGCAACAACACATAGAAAGGGGAGGATTTTGTATTTCTTTTTGTTTTCTTTTTTATTGTTTTATTTATTTAAGTTTTTTTTTTTTTTTTGTTCTTCCTCCTCTCTGTTTAGTTGCTGAACAGAGAGGAAAGAAATTTTTTTTTAACAAATTCGTTGTAAAAATATAGGTTAGAATGATAGAAAACTCAAAATATTTGTTCAGTAATTGGTCAAAAATCAAGATTAAAGTCACAATAGTATAGATTTTAATTACTTCTAAATTACTCTATTAACTCTGTTAGTTGTTGAATCAAGAAAAAGTCATTATCGTACAAAATTAATTAATAGAGAAACTTGTGAGTTTATAAACATAAATTGGTCTAATCCTAACACCATGGAACCTAAAATAAAAATAAGATTTTTATTTGTAAACCAACATAAACAAGGGTAAAATTTTAGAACTACTCTTTCATACATGAGGAGTGAAAACAAACTAAACAATCAAAATAAACTTATATTTAATCATCTTCAAAAAAAAATTAATTTTCACTTAAAAAAAAAATAATTTTCACTTAATTCTCATTTAGGAAAAATATTAGAAATAAGAGTAGGGATATGAATCAAATAGTTTTAAAGGAGGGAAAGACAAAAGAAGACTACATCAATTCATATATTTAGGAAAAAAATGTTAAGTTGTTGATTAAAAAAAAATATAGAAGATTCATACAATAATAGTAAAGTACTTGCCTTTTGTAGAAGACTCAAAAATTTGAACGATCACTATTGCTAACAAATTTGGATCCCCTTCTTCTCTCACTCTCTACTTCTCTTCTCAACTTTTTTTTTCTTTCTTTGTGTGTTTCTTTCTTTCTTCTTCTTCTTTTATTTTCCTTTTTTTTTTTTTCTTTCCTCTCTTTTTTTTTCTTTTCTTTTCTTCTTTTTTTTTCTCACTATTTTTCTTTTGTTCTCTTCTGTCAGGTGACAGAAGAGGAAAAAAAACCGTGTTTTAGTTTTTGTTTTTTGTATTTATGTTTTTTAAATATTTATAAATTTAGGTTAGTTTAGGATAAGTTTAGATATATGATAGATTTTTCTAATCCAATCTAAATTCAGTTAGATTTGTTATAATCAAATTAACTAGAGTTTTAGATAAACTCAAATCATAAAGTAGATAATAAATAACATAAAAATATGTAAATTATCACTTTAATATTTATTATAATAAATTTAAAAATAAATAAACACAAAAAATTTGTATAGAGAAACGGGGTGTTACAATCTACCCACCTTAAACAAAATTTCGTCATCGAAATTTAATTTAAAGTGAAATAATTATATGAATTTTAATTGTGTAAGATATTATGTGGATAAGAATGGAAGGTCAAAAGATTATATTACGCACTCTGATATCAAACGATAGGATAAAAATGGAATGTCAATTCTTAAAGAACTGAATATCAAATAATATTAGGTCTGGTAAATAATTAAAAGTGATAGATGGAATCAAGGGATTGGATATGGACCAAATAATTAGGTATATGTATATATGTATATGTGGCAGTAATCCTAATTAGAGATCTTAGACTGAGGCCAAAATCGAATCTAGCTCTGATACCAACTATAGCGCCCCGCATCCAAGATACGGGTAACGTTCGGCGATGTATCATAAATACGCAAAGGCTAAAGTAATTTTAATAAATTGAAACTTACTCACATATACACTGAGAGAATATTGAGAAGACTATAAATAATCTTTTTATTTTGTTCTAACAAAATATTACTACGTTCATGAAAGAATCCAAAAAAGACAACACTTATGATAACTTTAAATTTCGAGTTTTGAAAATAGCAAACTAAAATTGAAGAGACAGTCTGAAGAAATGATATAATTAATAAATCTGCTAAATGGCTTCTTACAATGAAAATACTACTAATTGTCTGCTGACTCCTCGAAATATTGCTCCAGTTGTGGTGGGTCCTCCTCCTCAGTATCCTGTAAGTTATCTTGGCACTTAGCTAATACTATGATAACACTCAATTTTTTCAATTTAGCAGTTCGATTTATGATTTCTCATTCATGGACGTTGATAAAATCCTTCCATTTAGCAACACCTTAGAATGGCATAGCCTTAACATTAATAACATTAATGACGAGGCTCAAATGAGGAAAGGCTTACGGTGGATATCTAGGCATCCAGAGACAAAGAAGGGCGTAGCAAGCAACGAAATGCTTAAGGGGAATTCCTTAACGAGATAGAGACGGATGACGGCATGTCGACGGAGACAGAGAACAAGAGAAGGAGAGGCCTCGCCGTGTCGAGAGAGAGAGTGGGAATGCGGCTTCTCCTGCTTCTCATATGGAATGCCGGTAATGAGACTTTTAGTGATAGAGATTTCCGACGTAGTGACACACAGAACGTAGTTCCAGGGCTTCGGTCGTCGACTCCCCTGTCATCAGGTCACCAACTTCCATCAACCTTCCGGCACTGGGTAGGCG
>JAYEPQ010000018.1:14963275-14980775 GCA_036321105.1 Dracaena cambodiana
TCAACCACCTCGCCCAGGCCCACGCTTTCGCAATCCCCCGTGCCCTCGACTGCGACAACCACGTCCTCTCCAAGCTCATCGCCACCTGCTCTCAGTTGGGTTTCAAATACTATGCCTTGTCAATCTTCAAGCTCAAACAACACCCCGATCTATACTTATACAACACCATGATCAAGATCTTGTCTCAGTCTGAATTGGCCAAGGATGCCATTGTGCTGTTCGATGGAATCCAAGCAACGGGACTTCAGCCCGACACGTATTCGTTCCCTTCTGTGCTCAAGGCTGTCGCTCATCTGTCGGCTGTCGAGGTTGGGAGGCAGATTCATGGGCAAATAATGAGACATGGGTTTGCATCGGATGTTCACATTTTGACGGGGTTAATTCATATGTACTCAACTTGTGGGTGTGTCCTGGATGCCCGTTTTGTGTTCGATGAAATTAGTTACAGAGATGTCGTTCTTTGGAATGTGATGGTTGCGGCATATGTCCGCGTGGGTGATATTGATGGTGCTTGTGTAATGTTTGATAGGATGCCTGAAAGGAATGTGGTGTCTTGGACGACGATGATTGCTGGGTACGCACAGATGAATCGGTCGGGAGAGGCGATTTCGGTGTTTAGGAGGATGCAGGTTGAGGATAGCATTGAACCGGATGAGATTGCATTGCTAGCTGTGCTCTCGGCATGTACACAGTTGGGTGCATTGGATTTGGGGGAGTGGATTCATAGTTACATAGATAGGAAAAGGTTGCATAAGATTGTCCCTCTGATGAATGCGCTGATTAATATGTATGCCAAATCAGGTAACATAGAGAAGGCAGTAGAGCTGTTCGAGAATATGAATAGCAAGAGTGTGGTTACTTGGACTACATTGATAGCTGGGTTCGCTTTGCACGGGCTTGGTGATGAGGCTCTCACCATGTTCCGAAGGATGGAAAGAGAGAATATTAAGCCAAATGATGTTACTTTTCTAGCAATTCTATCAGCTTGTAGTCATATGGGATTAACCGATTTGGGTCGGTGGTATTTTGAACGGATGAGCTCGGATTATCATATTAAACCGAAGATTGAGCATTATGGATGCATGGTTGATCTCCTTGGTCGTGCTGGATGTTTAGAGGAGGCACACAATTTAATCAGAGAGATGCCATTTGAAGCGAATGCAGCAATATGGGGAGCTCTTTTGGCTGCTGCTAGGAGCCATGGGGATGTTAAGCTGGGAGAGCTTGCCTTGAGGCATCTCATTGAAGTCGAGCCTCATAACAGTGGGAACTATACTCTTCTATCTAACATTTATGCAGCAAACGAGAAGTGGGATGAGGCCGGGAAGTTAAGGAAGGTGATGAAGGATGGAGCAATAACGAAGGTTCCTGGGGGGAGCTCTATTGAAGTAGATGGAAGGGTCCATGAGTTTACTTCGCGAGATGGAGCACATCCTTGCTTTGCGAGGATATATGAAGCTCTGCATGAGATAAATGAGCATTCGAAAATGATTTGGATTCCAATGCTTTATGGGGGACTGCTTGAAGTTGAAGGATAAATTGCTGTACAGAGTGATTTGGAGGCATTTTTGAGTGGCATTAATGACTGTAAAAGCAATTCCTATAGAAGTTAAAGGAAAAGGTATGATTTATCTTAATTCAGATTCATAATGTGCTACCAACATTTTACATGTAATTCCTCAATTGAAACATACATTATTTAATCGTCGGAGAACCACATATTTATTGCTTCTGTTACTTTATATTGAGATATAAGAGGAGAGACTTTGCAATGTTTATGTGTGCATCAGCTGCAGCTTCTGTGTTTAATAGATTACATGTTGATGTGGTTAATTAAGCTACTACTACTTTTGAGTATTCTTTGTCAACATTTCAGTTTTTGTCTATCCTCTTCATAACTTAAAAGTTAACACAATAGAATGTCAAACAAGTAGAACTTAAAGAATTCCTTAAAAACAAAAAAATCACACAGTTATGCAGAGTCAAAGGAAAACTGGTGCTCCGCCATAAATAAAGTTAATAATCTTCTCATCACTGGGGGAATTGAGCATGCGCACATTGTTGTCATTGTTAGCTAGGAATGAATTAAAAGTGTTTACTTTGTAGATAAAAGGTCATACCATGAACAAACATTATCCTAGTAGCCATAGACACCATGACTTCTTCAAACAATTTGATTGATCCTCTTGGACAATCCTTCCTATCCAGGGCTAGAAACACAAGCTATTCCCCGCATAATTGGAACACACCTATCCATCTATAGTAGATCTTTTCCTTCTCTTTTTCAGAATCTATAACCCTTATCCTCTGAAGTGTTCAAAAATTTTCTGTATGTTAGATATTGAGACACCTTTGACATCTTGAGGATGCTTCTTGATGCTCCAATAATGCAATGCAGTCATCAAATCCTTATGATGGCACTATGGAGGACAATTGCATCCAGTCAACTATGAGTTAAAGAACAATCAATTAACTAGACAAAGCACGAAACACACTCTCTATGAAGATTTGGAATGTACTTGTCCCCTTGTCAGGTTTTATGGAGGCTTCTTTCACAGGCTTTGTTGGAAATATTTGAGTTCTTGTATTCTCTTCTTACAATCCTTAAAAATACAGTGTCACAAAAAGCTCCTTGCATGATATATTATCGGTGATCCCAACAGTCAATCAGAACCCTTGCTTGCATTCTTACCAGGGAACTTACATTTTCTCTTACTCTATTTTTGGGTTTTCTGGAAAATCCAACCTACTTACTAATTTATAACAATTTCTATTTGAAGTCACAATTTGGTTCTAACCTACAGTCTTCCTTAATTTACAAATAATTTACTTCTGTTGAAACCAAAAGAATTGTAAAGGTTCAATTGGTTTTAAACTGCTACACTGAAGGAGAAACTTTAATACAAGCCTCTTAAAAAATTAACGCTTGGAAGAAGTCATCTTCAAATCCTAGAAGGCGAATCCCCATTCCTAACAGAACACTAGCCCATAGTGTTTGAAAAGTCTGTCCAAATAGATAGCTTGTCCCTGGAAAAAAGATACAAATGGAGACAATGTCAGATAAAGCTTCATATGGATGGTGATAATCAATGTACTTCGTGACCAGATATTCTAAAGCTAAAATGTTTAGCTTCAAAAAGAACGCTTTGATTTTTTTTTTTTTTTTTTATAGATCAGGAACCAACAACCCTAAGACTCCCATGCTTTTCTAAGATAGAATTTTCTATCATAAAATCACCAACATGATTTGACTGGCATGATATTCTGATGTACTGTATTAGTTTAAAACAAATTGATCAGAGTATATACACTGGTAATTGGCCAAGTCTTCAGAGGAAAAAGTTTGGTTAGAGTCAAGGAGGTGCTTCAGTAGTAATCACAATGAATTACTATATTTGATTCATAATTGCTGAAGAGAAAGTGTGATCATCTTCTTAGCTGAAGAAGTTGATTCTGATATCCATTTAGGGCTTGTTTGGGTGTTTGTAAGTGTTGAAAGTAAGGAAGAAAATTTAAAAGTAACTTCTATAAATAAAGAGTTGGAAATACTCTATTTTCAATACTTCTATTGTTTATTTCTTGGAAGAAGGAAGAGAGGAAGAGAAATAAATGTATTATTATTATTATTTATTTATTTTTGAAGAAGAAAGAGATGAAATAAATGGAAAGGAATAGAATACTAATATCATTTACTTCCAAGTGCTCTTCCAACCAAAAACCATATGAAATAAATTTGAGAAGTGAAGGTACCATATAGGATCCACCTCATCACCTAGGAAGTAACTTCCAATATGTTTCATGGCTAAACAAACACATGAAGTAGTGGATGGGTCTACTTCCACAACTTCCAATCCTACTTCATAACAAATAAACACACCCTTAGTGAAATAAAGCATACATTTTCAATGAAGAATCTATTTGGTTTGGTTCCGATAGGATGAGAAATCGATTAGGGACTGTATGTCTAGTTTTGTATCTGATCAGCTACGTCTTCTTGTATCTTTTCATAATGGGAAAATTAATGGTAGCCTTTACCAACATTTCTGATTGTATTCTCATTATTGATTGCGTAGTAAAGCTAGCATTTGTGCTCCTTGAAGAGCATATTCCTTACTATTCTCAAATTCACGTACCCCATAATTTGGATGCAGCATTTTTATTTTATCCTGCTTTTCTTGCTTGGTTAAAACTTATTCTAAATACAAAAGTACAGTTATTTAAGCTATTACGTTTGAGAAACTTAAATTTAAGATTTGTGTAATAAAATAGTCAGTGAATTACCCTTTTTATGTCTTCCTTCTTGCAAGTATCCAATATGTACGGCTGATTCTCCCTGAGCTGCAGACTTCTGATCATGTGTTACTATATGCTTGACCACTAGCAATGACCTTCGAGATTTCATAGATAGTAGGCAACCTTTCTCAGTATCTCCATTATCTTTTGTTGAGCCAATCAAATCCTTATCGCTGGTATTACCTAATATTGAGTGTTCTTGGCTTAAAGGAGTTCCTCTTTCTGTGAGAAAAGTTTCACTACCAGCTTCAGTTTTATCGGATCTACTAGTACATTCTGGTTTTTCTTCATCTATGCATTTAAGTGTTTGATCCGAGTCATTTTTCCCATCGTGCTCTTTATCTGTCATATCTGAGTCAGTTTTCTCATGAGGTCCTTCTGTAATCATAGCTTCATCAAACTTCTCCATTGTCTCGTATAACTGTAATTTTTTTCTAAAATCATCTAAGTTGTCATTTGTATCTGAATTTAAACTTTTTGCATCAGTAGGAATGGCTTGAATTCGTTTGTTCCACTGAGTAAATGAACTATTCTGTTCTTTCATCTGCAACTGAAGCCAATTGTCAACGACAAAATTATTCTTCTGATGCACTCTGCTTGCCTCATCATCTTCTAACTCATCGGCAATTTCATCTGAAAGAGAGACCTTTGAACAACAGGGGGATTTCTCTGCTTCTGGGAATATTACCTTTTTAATCTCGTACTCTGATGCTTCTTGACTGGATTCTGTTCCATCATATTCACTGTTATTCCAGTTAAACTGGCTGATTGAGGATATACTACACGCTGAGCCATGTTCATGCTGCCAAACCCCACCCTTAGCTGGGTAAGTCACAGATTCAGCATCAACTGACGATGGCCTTCCCTTTTTTGGAGGAATTGGTGGTTTCCTGGAGCTCAATAAAACCTTATGTTCTGTTCCACTCCTTCTTCGACTGCAGATGGTTGGTCTCATGAATCGAGGAAGGTCTGCTGGATTTCTTGTAGAACCTCTGGCCCTAGGTTTCCTGTCCTTTCTGTTAGGCTGAATCCTTTCCATAAATGTATGAGCTTCAAGATTTCCTTCACTTTCTGGCTCAGTTCCCATTAAGTGCTTCAGTCTCCTGTTGAGCCTCTCTGTATCCCTAGCAACATCTTGGCTTTCATTTTCAAAATCTTTAACCTTCTGTAGCAATTCAGCCATTGCGAGTTCTTTCTTAGCTCTCACTTCCTGTTTATGATAACAGGTTAGTATATTTAGTGGGTAAAAATGTACTGCTAATGTCTCTGAATAGGATTTTAGTATTGGGTTTGTAATTATAAAACTTGTATACGTTAATTTGAGATACTAAAATTTATCTTCTAAACCAACGCCCTATACTATATCAAATAATTGTTACTTGTTAGATAATCTTGCATAACGTTCATTGCCTTTCTATGAAGCATGGATACTTCAAAACGAGTACCTTATCTGTGTTGAACACTTATTAAACATCGACACTTGTACGATGGTATATATGGGACACACCAAAACTGTGCTAGATTTTAAGAACCCTATAACTTACTGTGTGGTTCTGTGTCCACTTTCAAAAAGTCATAGAGATTGCATATCGAGACAGTTATGCTTTCAAAAGTTGATAGTCATCACATGTTGGGTACCATGGAGCTATCATTACTTTAAAAGATATATTAAAAAATTGGCATAGAAGAGATACTAAAGAGGCTTGACATTTTTTATTTAAGGTATAGATTTGAATTCAAATTATTTTCTTAATATTGTTACTTTATTAGTATCTATATTTTACATTATTGAATCTATTTTCCCTCTTCTTTCTGCTTCAAATACAATATCTTAATGATTACTCTGATGATTATTATATAAAAATGTATGCATAAATAGGTGCCTATTTATATCTCCATGTCTTATTTTTCTAGGATTTGTCGTATCCGTGTCCCATATCCGAGTCCATACTTCATAGTTGCCTTTTATTGTTTAATAGAATTTATTAATATGTGAGATATACAAAAAAGAAGTTAAATTCTGACATACTGTTGGTTCTTCACCCCCTAGGCAGATACTTTTAGCCCTTGTTGCAAAACCTAGGGAACACACAGTTTCACATATATCTTCTTCTTTGGGACTGACATGGACAAGCATCAAGGTTTTTGAATCCGATCCTGGAACGATGAGTAAATTGGAATTAGTGATCCCTTGACAATCTCGGTTCCCTATTAAATAATTTACATAAATAATCAAGAAAGAGACTCTTCAAAGATAGAGGAGAATTACCGAGGGAGTCTCTGAGTACTTGTGTAAGCTTGCTATTCCTGTCAAATGTAGGAAGCTTAGTCTCTTAGTTGTCAAATGGAAGAAATCAATTATTACCTAAACGTTAATTTATGACAGTTTCAATTAAATATACCTGTAAGGCACATGAGGTTTTTTACTTTGGAGTGCACTAATAACATCTCCGAGGGCTGACAAAGATAGATTTATGGCCTTCCCCTCTTTGAGCCTTGTCCCAGTTGCTTGTGTCTTTGACAGTCGTTCACTTCCACCTAGGTCGACCATCCATATCTTATTTGTTTCCTGCCGTCTTCCAGATGTTCCAGCACAAGTTATTGATATTCGGATCAGACTGTCCTGAGCATAAAGGATTAACAAAATTTACAGTTCTGTAGAAATTGCTAGGATTCTCTCTCTTTTTACTCTTCCCTTATATTGCTTTGGACACATATTACAACGATACAAACAAATTTTTACCAGTGAGATCTGCTTGATGTAGAATTAGACATGGTTGGAGCTGTTGATCTAATACGGCTACCCAATTTGTATAACTCCTTCACTTGATTGAAATCACTTACTTGGATAGCAGCAAGATTTTCAATCTCAATGGCACCTTTAGGATCCATCTGGATAGAAAGACTGTATAAAGAAAATTACATGATTTTTTTAATATCTAAACCAGAAAATGTGTCTAATTTTAACGTAAAAAATTGAAACTTTGAAGTAGTTAAGGATCAGTAATGCACTCCTTGAGTAGCTATGGACCTTCGCATGCCACCGGAAGATGGGCAAAGGAAATGGCATATCTCAGAATGTTAAATATATGTATATCAAGGAATTATTTTTTTTTTAGAGAATACTGGTGGGCTAAGTATTCCTGTGTTTCATTAATAAGCTATAATGAAACTAGTTATATCAAGGAACTATTAAACTTTAATAAGTGTCAAAAGTTCATATGGGGATACTCAACTGATGTCAAAAATTAAAAATATATTACAAAATCTCGGAAGACATTGGATATGTGCTCTCAATCGAGGACATACAAGACAATATTATGTATGTGTACAAGGAGAATACAAGAAGTATCATGATGGATATATGTCGACGAGGATGTGGCTTCACGATTAAGTGTTAATGCAAGATAGCATCACTTGGATATCATAATTGCTATGTCAGGAAATCTCTTTTTAAACAATAGTGATCAAAGTAAAGCAGCTGTCTTGAAGAGTCAAAATGGGGTATTAGTCTTTATGTAATACCGATACTTTGAAAGAGGAGCTGTACTTGTACTGGATACGCATATGATAATCCAACACCTTGATATTTGATCCGAAACGTCTTGGATACTCTGTTTGACGTATCCAAGGTTTGCAATGTTGTCCTAAACGTGTCGAAAACATATAGTGGAAGTACCAAGACCAGAAAGTTAAAAAACAAAATTATGAATAATGGGTTAACAATTCTATTTAATTTTTAAAAGTTATATAATGTCTAGTTTTCTAGTAAAATACGAATTTTAATCAAAGAAATGGAAAGTAATATGAATTTTACTCCTTAAGGCAGACCACTTGGAAACTGAAAATTAATCAAAGACAGATACAACCTATCCAACTGACCCAACAAGAAGCTTATCTGAATCCCAGGGAATTCCCCAAATATCATCTTTTGAGAGCCAGTGATAGCACCTAAGTCTCTAGGCTAATCAAATACAAATGCCTGTGAAGTATAAAAGGTTTATTATACTCTCTGGATATGTGTGAACTATGGTATCCTCTTATTCTGCTGAAATCTTATATTTATGTTGAACATTCGAGAATATTTTCATATAATTGAGATCCTTAAAGTGGAGAAGTATTGGAACTTTGTTATGTGACTGTACTCTTGCACAATACCCATGAAATTGGAGGCGAACTTTTAAGAGGTGGCAGTCAGTGATGACAAAATAAAAGAGAAATTCTGAAAAATATTTTCTGTCACATTTCACTAATAGAATTACAATATATAGACATCAAGAATGAGCAGATCCCTTAATCCTAGGATCTAATATAGTAAGTATAATCAGATCTCTTAATCCTAGGCCTATTATAGGAAGAAACATAGAAGTAATTACAGCAATAATGAAAAAATGATAGAGATACAGCTATAAAGAAACTAAATAAGGAAAGAAGAATATACTATAAAGAAACTAAATAAGAAAAGAAGAATATCAAGAATATATATTGACATCCCCCCTCAAATTGATGCGGGTAAGTCGATCAGCATCAATTTGCTACTAAGAAACTTATGTCGTTGGCGCGTCAAAGCTTTGGTAAACATATCAGCGAGTTGAAGATCAGTAGTAAGATGAGCAAGAGTGATAACACCACGAGTAAAAGCCTCCCTAATGTAATGACAGTCCACCTCTATGTGCTTCGTGCGTTCATGATATACTGGATTCGTAGCTATTTGAATGGCACTAGTGTTATCACCATGAAGCGGAGTAGGATCAGTTTGAGGAAATTCAAGTTCAGAAAGAAGACCACGTAACCACACAACTTCAGAACAAGCTGCTGACATGGCTCTATATTCAGCCTCCGTAGAAGATTTTGAGACACAATCCTGTTTCTTACACTTCCAAGAAATCAAGGCATCTCCAAGAAAAATGCACCAGCCTGTTGTAGACTTCCTAGTATCCGGACATCCAGCCCAATCTGCGTCACTATATGCTGTCAAATGAAGAGCATATCTTCTAGGAAAAAACAACCCACGAGTAGGTGTCCCAATTAAGTATCGAATAATGCGACGAACTGCAGCAAGATGAAGATGTCGAGGCGATTGCATAAACCTGCTAACTATATGGACAGCATATGAGATATCAGGTCTTGTAATTGTTAGGTAGATAAGACTACCAACAAGTTGCCTATATAAAAAAGGATCAGGCAAAAGCTCGCCTTCATCTTTGCGGTGTTTCACATTCACTTCCATTGGGGTATCAACAGCAGTAGTATCCTTTAAACCAGCTAGTTCAATGAGATTTTGGATATATTTATGCTGGTTTAAGAATAAATCATGATCGCGAGTGTGAACTTCCAACCCCAAAAAATATGTGAGATGCCCAAGATTTTTCATTTGAAATATACTATGCAACTTATTTTGAAGCTCAGTGATCAGCCCCTTGTCATTACCAGTAATGATAATATCGTCAACATAGACTAAGAGAAAAACCATACCAGTGGTTGTCTTATGAAAGAAGAGAGATGAATCATATTGACTTTGTGTGAAAGAGAAGCTAAGAAGAGTGCTGCGAAACTTCTCAAACCAGGCTCTAGGGGCCTGCCTCAACCCATACAAAGAGCGTCTTAGCTTGCAAACTTCATGAGGAGCAGTCATGGACATACCAGGTAGAAGTTTCATGTAAATCTCTTCCTTAAGGTCCCCATTCAAGAAGACATTTTTGACATCCATCTGATGTAAAGGCCAAGATTGAGAGGATGCAATAGCGAGAATGGTTCTCACCGTAGTCATCTTAGCAACTGGTGCGAATGTTTCGTCATAGTCAAGGCCATATTCTTGTTTATTGCCAAGAGCAACCAATCGAGCTTTGTATCTATCTAAAGAGCCATCAGACTTGAGCTTCACAGTGTAGACCCACTTACTACCAATTGGCTTAACATTTGGAGGGCAAGAAACAATGTCCCAAGTATGGTTTTCCTCAAGTGCCTGAAGTTCAGCCTCCATTGCTTGTTGCCAACACTCAAGTTCCATAGCCTGTTTATAACAAGTGGGAATAGAAATAGAAGACAAACTAGTAGACATAGCCACAGGGGTTGAAAAACCATACCGTTCAGGAGGTTTGTGAGTTCTAGAGCTTCTTCGAAGAGGAGGTGGATCATTGGAAATGGATAGAACAAGATCAGATGCCATAGGAAGATTTGGAGGAACCTCAGTAAGACCTGTAGGAAGATCAAATGCAGGAGTGTGTCTACGATAAACATAATCAGGTTTAAATCTTTGTATTGGTGTTGGCGACTCAGAAAAATGTGGTAACACAGATAGAGAAGGGAATTCTGAAGTCTGTTGGATGCTAAAGAAGGGCTGATTTTCAAAAATAATGACATTCCTGGAGACACGAGTGCGTCGGGCACGAGGATCATAGCAAAGAAATCCTTTTTGGGTTCCAGCATAACCTAAGAAAGCACACTTGACAGATTGGACAGTAAGTTTATTTCTCTCATGTGCAGGAAGGTGAACAAAACAAACACATCCAAATATATAAAGATTGGAATAATCTGGTGCATGCCCAAACAATCGAAAGTAAGGAGAATCATTGTTCAAGGTGGGAGATGGTAATCTATTAATCAAATAAACAACAGTAGACAAAGCTTCACACTAAAATTGAGGAGGAACACAGGATTCAAGTAGAAGAGTTCGAACAATATCAAGAAAATGACGATTCTTTCGTTCAGCCACACCGTTTTGTTGTGGAGTGAAAGGACAAGAACGTTGTGATGTAATCCCATGATTTTGAAGAAAAAAATTGAAATTCATTTGACATATATTCACCACCTGAATCAGATTGCAAGATTTTGATTTTGGCAGAAAATTGTGTCTCAACTAAAGCAAGAAAGACTTTGAACACAGAGAAAACCTTACTTTTAGACCGAAGAAAATACACCCAAGTAAAGCGAGTGAAATCATCGATAAATGTAACAAACTATTTGTAATGTTCATGAGAAATTACAGGTACAATACCCCATACATCAGAATGTACAAGCTCGAAAGGTTTGGTGGTGTGGGTTTTATGCAATGGAAAAGGAAGAGTTTTGCTTTTACCAAGTTAGCAAGATGCACAATCAGCAATATCATTATAAGAAGAAGTTGAATTTTTATTCCCAAGTAAACCAGATTTAAGCAAGACACGAAGTACATGAGAATTAGGATGTCCTAAACACCTATGCCACACCTGATTATCACATTGAACAGCACTACAAGCCACATAATTTGACACCGGAGAGGGAGATAGAAACAAAGGAAAGAGACGTCCCACTTTAGGCCCCTTCGCGATCATCTTTCCGGATACTTGATCCTGCACAAGACAATCAGAATTTGAAAATTTAACAGTACAGTTGTTGTCAACTAATTGGCCAACAGATATAAGATTAGTGGACAACTTAGGAGATACAAAAACAATATTTAAAGAGGCTGAAATATCACCAACAGCTGTTATAGGTAATGAATTTCCATCAGCAGTATGAATCTGAAAATCTCCTTTATATTTTTGAACATTATTTAGAGGTAAGACAGTGTTGGTCATGTGAATGGAAGCACCAGAATCAAAATACCAAGGCTTAGAATTTTTGTTACCTGAAATGCCTAAAGCAGAAAAAGCAGAAACTATCATTTGCTGGACCATTTCAGGAGTAATAGAAGACTGACCAGGACTAGGGGCATTTGAGAAATTAACCGAGACATTATAGGCAGTTTCAGATTTCTTTGGAGGCCGAATGGAACAATCTTTGATGATATGCCCTGTTTTCTTACAATAATTGCAGAATTTCTTAGTGGCAATGTGCCCAAATCCTTTGCAACTATAGCACTGGACATTAGTCATATCTCTGCCTCCTTTAGACTTCCCTTGAGCAGCGTAGGCAACAGGAATTGGAATAGAATTTTGAGCTTTCTGCTCCATAACAGTCTGTGTAATAAGCCGTTGTTCTTCCCTGAGAAGCTCTCCTACACAAATATCCAATAAAGGAACGGGATCTCTGTTCATCAGGTTGGACCTAATTGCTTCAAAATCCCCCCTTAACTTCATTAGAAACTAGTCACGCTTGCTAGTCTCATGCACACTTTGGACAGCAATGAGTCCTTCCGGAGGTACACTTGCATACACAATATCGGTGTACTCAGCCCAAAGATTCTCAAAAGAAGAATAAAACTCTTGGACTGACATACTCCCTTGACTAAGTTGACTCAGCTCGAGTTCCAATTGAAATTTTCGTGCTGTGTTGTTTTGGTTGTAAATTTTCTTCAAGTAACCCCACATTTCTCGAGAGGTCTTATAAGGCTTGAGATTGAGAAGTATGGAGGGTTCCATACTTCCAAGGATCCAAGACATAATCTGAGTATCCTTCACCTCCCATTTTACATATTTCTCCTTCTCCTCCTTGCTGTTAGGTGCAGGATCTGTCCCATCAACATGACCCCATAATTCCTTTCCCTTGACAAAGATCTGAAATTGGAATGCCCAGGCAGAATAGTTCTTGCCATTAAATCGAACAAGAAAATGCTCAGATCGTTCCAAAGACATGATTCAACCAGAAATAAGAACTAAGAAATCAGGTCCAAGAAGACAGAATATAACGTAAGAAAACCAAGAACAAAATACTAAGATCTCAGAGTTAGACAAGAAACCTGACACAAGATGAAATGATCTCAGAGTTTTGACTCTGATACCATGACAAAATAAAAGAGAAATTCTGAAAAATATTTTCTGTCACATTTCACTAATAGAATTACAATATATAGACATTAAGAATGAGCAGATCCCTTAATCTTAGGATCTAATATAGTAAGTATAATCAGATCCCTTAATCCTAGGCCTATTATAGGAAGAAACACAGAAGTAATTACAGCAATAATGAAAAAATAAGAGAGATACAGCTATAAAGAAACTAAATAAGGAAAGAAGAATATACTATAAAGAAACTAAATAAGAAAAAAAGAATATCAAGAATATATATTGACAAGTGATGCTTTATGGGTCATAATATTGCGCAACTAAGTCGTAAAGTATAAAGTTGGACGGGTGGCAAAATGCTAAAAATTGGATGGTAAATGAATGATGCATACAAACAGTTGCGATGGTTATGTGGAATGGAGACCGATAGATGCCCTAATTTGAATGGTAGTTTAGGGTGACAAGAATTAGGGGCAGAAATAAATGAACATGGATTGGGGCAGCGAAAAGGGACATGATTGTTCTTAATAATAGCAAAGAAGGTATTTAAAATTTACTGAATGAAAAAGGATTCATGTAGCTTAGCTCACATACTTGGGATATTGCTTTTTTGTTATTTTGTAGTTGAATAGTATAGAGCTGCAACATGCCTTATATCAAAGTCCAAGTTTCAACAAACATAAAGGCTAAACCTTTTTCCTTTCACTGATCAACTTACCATGGTGCTTTACGAACCATTAGCTTTCTGTTATCTGGAACAAGTAAATCCCTAAGGCTTCCCATATAAATCTCAAGCATACTGAAAGTAAACTGGAGCCTGTAATTGCTTTCTCGAGCTTGTTCAAACAGGGCTTCAATTCCTCGTGGCACCACACCAGGGCAGTCTAGCCTCCCTTCCTAAATTAACAACAAATCACAAAAAATAACACCATTACGTTTCAGCAAGTTATGCTTGCATCAAGAAATGAATGACACGTCGAATTCCAGAGGTGAAGCCATACCATGGTATATGTTTTGCCCGTGCCTGTCTGCCCATAAGCAAATATGCAAACATTATATCCATCCAAGGCAGATTTGATCAGCGGTTCAATTTCAGAAAAAACTTCATCTGCCAAATTCCTTTAGATTTTAGATTTATTTCATTTGTTTAGGATTAATTTCTATATTTTAAAAATCAGAACAAGAGATTATACCCTGTGTGGAGTGTGGATGGAAAACCTTGTCGAAATTATATTGTTTACTCTTCCTGTCAGTTATCTTCAGAAACACGGCACTGGAATCTGAAGAAACTACTGGTCTTTTGTTACTATATATCTCATCTCCTAAAAGAGGACGTATTCTACAAAATACACGAATGTTTCCTGCAACACGAATGTTTCTTTGGATAACTTTTGAATAGTATATTTGAAGGTACTAGGTTTCAACTCCTGCAGTTTCTAGTCAGTCATGCAATTTGCAAACAGGCTTAATTCTGAAACATGAAAAAATGAGCATACTTTGTGACTCTACCTTTCAAATCCAGGTATTCATTTAGCACCTGCTGCCTTTGTAGGTTCAGCTTGTTGAGACGGGCATTTAGCATACTGATATCATCTGTTTCCAAAGAAAATGGTTAGGATCTTCACTTGTGAACACTTAGGATGGTCAAGAAAGAGTCCAGAGAAAGTAACAAAGGGCGTGTACCTTGAATCTTCTGGGGTTCATTGTCCATTTCCGCGTTAACCTTTTCCGTTATTAGTTTCTTCATCGGAGCACTTAGCTTGAGAGAAGGCAAATGTTTTATTATTCGACAAACAGATTTGGCCCAGCTTGGAGTCAGGTCTGTCTTGAGTCCTAGAAGCGATTTTATGGACTATGGCAGGCTTTGAATGGATTTGCTTGGATATGCTTCTTTTGGTGATTCATCCATACTTCTGAAGCAATGTAATCATCCTTTCAAGTTATCTGAATTCTGACCCCTGTAAACAAAATCATAAGAATCTGCATTTAGCTCTTCGAATCAGTATACTCTACAATGACAAGTACAAGAAATACCATGATGGTTACTTTATAGTTGCATACTTCTTTTGAAGTTTGTTTATTTTCTTTCCCGAGCTAATTTAACTATTGCATGAGATTACAGATGGAATAGGTGCACAAGCGGAAGTGATGCTCCGTAGAAGTAAAATCTAGTAGTTATGGGGTAGAGAGAGAGGGAAGTAGATTGTGAATCATACCTGAAGTTTGTAAGCTTAGCTGAAAATCTCAGCTATGCTTATAATAAAATAGCTTGTGAAGAACAGGAAGATGAGAAAAAAGATGGTTGAACAACCTCCCAAGCCCCATCTAATTTTTACCCTCTACTGCCAGCCACCTTTGAACAAGCCCAGGGAGGTTCCTCTCAAAGCAAAGGTCAGTTTCTATATTTCCAAGGCACTCAACAAATTTTGTTTTCTTCTCAGTCAAAGTATAGAATTGAGGGGTTAAAAACAAAATTGAAAAAAAAGACAAAAAGAAAAGCAGAAGACTTAAAGGCCATTGAGGGATGAGGTACACTCCTAATTAAGAAAAAGTCTGAAGGACACTAATGGACATCAGTAGAAATCAAGTTTGGTGCTTTGAACAGGGAATCATTGTTCCCATTTCAATTAGAAGGTGTGATATCAGGTGCTTGGTAAGACATTGGCCTGCTACCAACTATTAGTTTCTCTCTAATCACTGCATTTACATCCATAACTTGGTCTAGAAACTTGAAAACCTTTTGGCCTTTTGGAACTGGAGAGCACTGAGGGCGGAATTCATTCACCATTTTTTTTCTTTTTTGTGTTAATAAAATGCTCTCTCTCTCTTTTTTTTTTTTTTTTGTGTGTATTATTAAGATGCTCTCTCTTTGGATAGAGAGATCTAGCATGGATTCCTGCACGAATAAAATGTGATTTTTTTTTCAGACCAATGACTTTATGGGCAGGCATTTGTTGATGGGTTATTAATGATGTTAGGTTCCCAATTGAATCATTGTTAGATGTGGCTGCAATCTAGTCAATTATTATGTGGTTGTTCTTTCATAATTGTGGGTATGTCTGTCTCTTTGTCAAAGTCTCTGTGATTGCAGTATAATACTGTGAATGTTGATGGTGACCCAAATTGCCCCTCATATGTGACTAAGGAATAAGTTGACCTACTAGGATTATATCTTAATTTATCATTGATTTGGTTACTTGAGAACTCATTTAAGACCAATTCTTCAATAAATGTGGCTTGTTTCTCTACATAGGCTTTGTTATTTTTTGTTATTATTATTATTATTTTTTTCATTTTCATGTTTGAAATAGGTTTTCTTTAATTTAATTCTTTAATGATATTAAAAGTGTCTGGTCCTTCTGATGGTAGCCTTAACATGGATTGCATCCCAGTGGGAGCCATGGAATATAACCGGGCCCTTCCCGTTATTATCAAATCCGTGACACCAGTGGGCCTTTGTGGGCCGCTCTCCAACTGCAAAAACATTGTCTCTTTCTGAAGCCATCACCTTAGTTTCTGTTTGCGTCTGTTGCAGGCTGATGGGTTGTTGGAGAGCTTTAATTTGCCGCATTATTTGGTGATTCTTGTTTTTACAAGTCTTACCGGCTATAAAAATGCAAATTGCAGTAGCAAGATTATTTTGGTTGTTGAGGACATTTTGGGTTGTTGAAATTGTTTGCTCTGGGAAATCATGTAAATGGAGTTTGGATGTCAATATAAACATGGAACTCTACTTTGTTAATATAATTATTATACTGATTTTCGATATTTTGGTTAAGTAGATTGCACCAAGGAAGTTTCGAGCAATAGCTCAAGAGGAAAACGAAAATTGGGGAACAGAAGTACAACGAAAACTGCACCAAAAAGCTTCAAGATCATCTTTCTCCTCCGAAAATATGTAGGAATCTTCTTGGATTTTCGTGTGCATTATAGTAGGAGGGTCGAGGAGGTATATATATATATATATATATATATATATATATAGACACACACACGTTTGATCCAATAGAGGTCAGAATTTACATGTCATGATTTCAAATATCTACAGAATTTACACAGTATGTCTAGTCCAAGGGAGGCAGAAATATGTGAGATTTAATTCTGAGGATACATGGGATACTCCTAAAATATGGAACCCATCTACTAGTTAGTTTAAAACTTAAACGTGTAACTTGTAAGCATACTGCTTTGTTTAAGAGTAATAGAGTTTTATTCATCATGAAATGATATAATACACATGTCATGCATATTGTATCTGTGCATTTAACTATTTGTATATATTTTTTCTGCGTGCAAATACTATGTTTATTTAGTTTTTATTAATGCGTATGGATACTATTAATTAGTCTTATATGCTACAACTTGCATATGACTTATACCCATACCTTGTTTCTGTATTGAACAATTAACACGTAGAGAGAGATGTACACTACATAGACTCAAATGCCTCATTATATTATGATATCAAATAAATGGTGGAATCACATGAATATTATAAGAGT
>JAYEPQ010000018.1:14988275-15030775 GCA_036321105.1 Dracaena cambodiana
ATTATACAAAACTATATTTATTTATTCAAATATATTAAAATAATTATATAAGAATTTGATAAATAAATAATAAATAAATAAATATGTATATCATTTTTAGGTAATTACATCCTACCCCCTAGAGAAAAATTTATTATCGAGATATCAATAATGGTATATAAAACTCTTGTTACCATTAATATGCAAAATTTTTGGAAGCTCTTCTCCATCTTGTTAGTTGAGCTTGATATTGATCCACAAAATAAGCAAACGATCTTCCGAAGAAAATTAAGAAAATAGCATTTCATGATGGGCTATAGAAAATGTATTTAAAAATAAGAATAGATATTAAAAGGTAAATATTTAGTTCATATTTGGAATGAAAATTTTTAGAAAAGAAGCATCTCTTAATAACGAAATAAGAGAAATGAGTTGATAAAAGGAATGGGACTCAAAGAATTCAATTTGTATTGTGCATATATGTGGCAAAATTTATATACTGAATTCAAATCAATTAAACTGATTTGAGAATCTAGCCTTTGATACTACTAATAAATCTAGTCTCTAATATTACCTATAACGCTTGATAGCCGAGTCGTTTGGTAGTGTGCTAGTGAAAATACATTAAATCCTAGTACAATATCGATAATTGCCATAATTAAGTACAAAACAATTCTTTATTAGAAAATATATTTATTCAATAGATGAATTTGGATTACAATGGATAATAATGAAAATATGGATAGAAAAATAACTATAGATAAAGGATAAATTTTAATTGCAGAAGTTACCTAAAATAATAAGTAAAAGATTGAAAAGAAAACAAGGCTCATCTACTAGATTCAACTACTCTATGTGGTGCTCAATATCTTTAATTTACTTCATAGGATCTATCTCAAAATTTAGACATGCACACGCAGGTCTTCAAATTGCGACCAAATAAAAATGTAATACTAGTATGTAAAGATAAAATGTAAGAGTAATTGAAATAAATATGAATAATGCATATGAACGTAAATATTGATAATTAATCAATTTATTAACTAGGTTCTTGATAATGTTATTCTAATTATAATTATGCTCTAGTCTACATATCCAGTGTTTTAATCTAAGGTATCATATAATATTGAGGAATCTAATTGATACAATATCCGTATTTCGACTGTCTCCCACATAGATCTGGAAAAATAATCACCAGGATCGTCCGAAGTTTGCTCGGACTTGCACAATGATACATAGTAATGTTTAAATATGATCTAACAAATCACTTGTGTGCGAAAAAAATCAGTTGTACAACTTAACAGTATAGCCAAAATATAGTATTCATATCAATTAATATTTTCCCAAACTACTATTATTTATAATTATCCAGATCATGTCAAGTCTACTACAGTGCATTTCCAGTCAATGTGTGATTTTGTTTCAGTTCGAATTCAAGTATAGTTAAAGTTCATTATGGTCAAGTGATGTTTAGAAAAAAGTTTTTAATTCTAACATATAATTCAAATTTCAGCCACTAATTTTAGGAATTTTCTGACTGCATATCATAATGATATATGGCCAGGTAAGAATAAAGAAGTGGTAGATTTTCCGTATAAGCACATTTCTTAATTAAATAACCACTTTTTATTTAGAACTCTTTCCAATACATCGCTTTCATACAATATTACAATCATTACCACAAAAAATTTGTATTTTGATTTAGTATTTCTAATTACTCATTGTCAATTTATAACCTATATTTCATTTATAAATTTTATAAGATTACCATTTTATGTAATTAAATATTACTTAACGATAATGAACATGTATTAATGAAGAATTTAAAGTAATGTATTTTTGGAAATAAGAAATAAATTTATTTAAACAATTTTATGGAAGGAAATAGTAATTTATATCATGACATACATAAACAATTCTACAAAATTGAAGCATAATATATTCTTACCTTATAGGGATAGTGTATGATAAAATAAGTTCGAGAAGGAACTTATCTTATCTTGAAAACGCTCTCATCAAATATATTCACACTCAACTTTTTGATAAAGCATCAATAACAAATTATTCAACATAAACGTTGATTTTTGGTAATTTTAGAAAAATTATCGTGAATTTTTAAGGCATGTAAGTAGTTCGTTTTTGGTTATGAAAGACTGGCAAGTTTGAAACAATTAAATTAATGAAAAAAATCATCTAATTTGTTCTATAAGATGAAGGATATAGATTTCAATTAGATTCTTATTAGGAGTTTATTTACTTAGATCCAATAAGCCAAAAGCTCTTTAAGGAAGGGAGTTTGATTCTTCCTCTTGATCGATTTCAAGAGAGAAGGAGAAGGAGATGCTTAGGTGAGTAGGGGGAATTTCCAAAGGAGCACACCATTTTTCCTAGTGAGCCCACTTTTCCTAGTGAGCCCACTCCTTCTTTTGAAAAGAGAAGGTCTTTCGTAGTTAGCACATCACATTTTCTCTCAATACCCTTTCTTTTTTCTCCAACAATGGCGTCTTCATCAACCTCCTACCCTCTCCTTCTTCAATTTCTCTCTCTTTTATAAAAGAAGAACCACCATCACCAAAAGAACTTTTCTTTCTCTCTCCGTCTGAGTTTTGTGCTCAAGAAACAACCCTTCTCCTCCTTCTTCTAGCTCGAGATCCGAACTCTAGCTCAGAGGCACTCTCCGGCCCCACCACCACAGCCACATCCCTCCGACGTCCCCACTCGTGTCCCGCCGGTCGCTAGCATCCTGCCGCTCGCTACCAGTTGAGGGGCTCTAGATTCTTGAGAAAAAGTTAAAAATTAAAATCCTAAATTTTTGTATTTATTTTAATAAAATAAAAATTTTAACAAGGATTATCATCTGAGTTCTTGAAAGTTGAAGATCAAGGGCTAAGGAAAAATGGTGTGCTCCTTTGGAAATTCCCTCCATTTAGTGCTTACTTAATGCATATGTAAAAATTAAATAAAAATTAATTTTTTGTTCCAAGACAATGCAAAGTAGTGTATATCTTGAGCAGGTGGATCATGATGAAGGACCCAAGCAAAAAATAAAACTATGGTGGATCTGAGTTTATAGTTCTGAATCCACCTTATCGGAGGAGACAAAAGTCTGTCTCCTTGATCCGGGCTAGACAGCCAGGATCCGATAAGATGGATCCGAGCTTAAAGTCCTAGATCCACCATAGAGAATCCGAACTATCTAGCCTGGATCAAGGAGACAACAGTGTCCGTCTCCGTTCTTCGAACCCATTCTATGTTAATTAAATCTAAATTTAATTTAAAAAATATTGAAATTCGAAAAGGCTGACGGATTCATACTTTCAAAAATTTTTGATCGTCAATTGGAACCAATGTCATGTTGGGCTTTTTCATTTTCTTCACCATTGACCAACCAACAAATAAAATTACTTCTTCTTTAGGATTTCTGCTGAAGAAATTGATAATTTAAGTCAATTTCGAGGTGATTTATTGAAGGGGAGTAAGCAAGCAAAAGTAGATTGAATGAGAGGTTGAAGGAGAGGAGATTAGAGATTTTCCCCCCTTTTCTCCACTGCTGGCGCGGGAAGAAGAGAAGACAACAAGAAGATGAAAGAGAAGGCAATTTTAGAATAAAACTTCAATGGCATTCTGGTAAATATAAAGAAAGATTTAAGTGATCTCACTAGGAAAGAAGGTGTGCCCCTCTAGAAATTTCCGTGAGTAGGGCTCCGACGAGAGGTGTTTTTCAATGGCCGAATCTAATGGCGTATTGTGTGTCCAGGTAACAGAGAAGACTCGTGAGATGGCTCCTCTGATGCTTCAGAAATCAGTGATGGTTGCTGTCGACAGTCAACAGGCAGAGAAAGGAGAAAGAGAAGAGAGTTTGACTTGCAAGAGGAAGGCTAAGACAAATGGAGGGGTTTAAATAAAAATTAGAGAATTGGACTTAAGCAGAGATTAATGGAATTAAATAGGACATTTTTGAGAAAGTATGAATGTGTCAAATACTCATAAATGATACTGATTTAGATAGCTTTTAAGCACAGATTTGAATTGGGTCAAAAAACTCACAAATGGGATAGATTTAGAAGAATTTTAAAGCAAGTTGAAATTGGTCAAATCTCTTAATTATAATTGACTAGGAATTTTTAATAACAAGTTTTTAAATTGGATTCAAATTGGTCAAAAGGGCTCCTTAATAGAATTGACTAATTATAGATTTTAATAATTGAATGATGGTGGTAAATTTAAAAATTCAAATGGAAGTTATATTTCATTATCACTAAATGAAAGTTGAATTAGTGATTGAATGTGATTTGTATTGGGTTCAAATAGTGGCTTAAATCTTATATTGTTATTATTATTATTCTTTTGAGTTTGATCTCAAGAATGAATTTGTGCTTGCATGAATAATTTATGGGCTTTAGGAAAAATATATAAAAATATTTTATGGCTTTAAAATGATAATAAATTAAATTTTTTTTGGTAATTCTATTTTGAAATTATATACAACTATATTTATTTATTCAAATATTAAAATAATTATACAAAAATTTCTAAAATAAATAAGTAATAAATAAATATGTATGTCGGTTTTGGATAGTTACACAATCGTCCAACAATCATTCGCAAACCTGTCTTAACTTATCTTTTCTTTATTTTGCTGGTATGGAAAGAAATTTCCATGGCAGCCCTTGTCTTTTGAATTTCTTATTCGTCCTGAGATCATGCAGTTTCTGCTTCATTCTAGGATACGAGATTAACAACAGGTAAAGTTGTCACTTTGGAGAACAAAGAATGTTATGCTTTAGGATAGTATTAGTTGAAGTCTCTGAAGGATTCTATTTTCTGCTCTCGCAGCTCACCAAGACTAAAGGTCCCAACCGACGCTCGTCGGAGTACATTTTGATTGGTGGCGAAACTTTTATCGCATGTGAAATTTACCGCTACATTCAACACTTTAACGGAACTCATGCCTTTCCAATACGGCCATTCCATGTTCCAAATATTAAATTGCACTCCTAAGGTAACAGTGACCTTCAAAAAATTTGGGATAGTGAAGTTTATTGGACCTATCACATAATTGTTACATTAGGTGATCCCGAACTAGTTCTGATACACATACACAATATGAGGATAAAAACCACGATGCTGTTGGGACTGACACAGTATCATCAAGATAAGAGCTTGAAGCGTAAGCTCACTGATAGTAACTCGAGACGACATACGCTGCGATTTCTTGCAGAAGCAGCATATAGTTTATAAAATTTTCTCTTTATTGATGTACATAACTCTTTTCTGTTAGTTATTAACTTAAACACGTACAATCTATCCAAATGAAACTAATAAAAATAGTCTCATATTTTTTTTGCATTTATTAAATTTTATAGCATCACGATAGTGCTTATGTGATTGGGTTATAATTTTTAAATCAAAGTTCAGTGTATAAACTTCTAAAAACTTATCAAAAAAATTTATATAATTCTCTCCCAAAGTTTTAGAAAATTTCCTTGTATTTTTCTAAATTTTGTAGAATTTTTGGTGGATTTTTAAATATTTTGCCATTTTAAATTAATTTGTAGCTGATTCTAAATTTTATTTCAGAAAATAGTAATTTAAAGCGGTTCACGAATTAAGGGGTTGCAGTTCACATGAGGCCACTTCTAACAAATGTAGACACAAAAAAAAGGAAGAGTGGATGCACTGCGGGTGCAGTCGCGCGTTGCTCCCGCGGGTGCCACCCACGGGTTGCAATCGCGGGTACCACCTGTTCGTCGCAAAAGTTCCTTCGCTTCCTTCCATCGAATTAACTTAAATTGCAATGAAAGTGAACAAGAGATAAAAAAGAACAAACGAGAGGATTTTATACTTCAATCGCTCTCTTTTACAATATTGTGGGATCTGTGGCGATGGGATCTGTCAAGCAGCTCCTTTTGACGATCGGTACGTTGAAATCTTCTCTTTTAAAGATATGATATTGGCCGACTATAGACGATCTTCTCTGGTTTTGATTTGTTTAAGGCTCTCTCGCGTAACTCGAACTTCTCAAGAACTCCAGAAAGAAGATGGTGGTTTTCTTTGATCTTCACGAACTCAAGGCTCTGTGCGTAACTTGAATTCTCCAAGATTTCAGAAGATGATCAGCAAAGGCTTCAAGGCTCTCTCGCGTACTTGAATTACCAAAGGATCGGTAGAAAACTTCCGATGCCCAAAAAGAAGACCCTTAGGGTTTCACCAGGAAGGTATTTATAGCCCCAGGTAAATGCAAGAGTTTCTATCTAAATAGAACTCGCATTCATCAAGGATTCCAATCAAATATCTTAGTTTTGATGGAATTCTGATTAGACTTGATTCGGGTATTTGAATAAGTCTAGAATCATAATCTCAATCAATTTGAGATTCTGGTTATCTGCTTACGCGGAGCTTTAATCGCATCAAAACGCGACGCTAAATAACCAAAACGCGGAGCTAACGCGGAGCTATTGATCATCTCCGCGTTTTACTCAAACGCGAGGCTAATACAAGCCAGACTGCGGAATCAACGCGGAGCTATTAAACATCTCCGCGTTTTATTCAAACGCAGGATTAATATAACCAAACGCGGGGCTATTGAATTAGCTCCGCGTTCTGTTATGAAAAATCCTTTTAACTTAGAAATTTTCACTGCCAACAGAACCCCCTCCAAAGTTTTCAAAATGGCTTAGACTTCAGCAGATTTTGAAATACTTTGGATATCTAAACTGAAACGCGGAGTTAGAATACCGTTATGCTCACTTACGCGGAGCTAATCAGCTTCACTTCGTCTTCAGTGAAATGAGTAATTACGTCATTAATTACCCCGAGTTTCCACGCCGAATACCAAGCAACGGAAATTCTGTTTAAATAGAGCTCCCGGCTCATCTTCTTCTTCATCTCATCCGAAGAGTTTCTGAGAACTTGAGTGACTCACGAATGATCTTCAACTGATCTTCGTTCAATTCTCCATAGATTTTCATCATTAGGATGTCTCTCCAGAGGAGTTTGGCTTTTCGCCAGTTGGTCGGCGTTGATGGCAACAGCCGTGAAGGTAAACGCAACGGCGAACCAGTCCATGCAGCGTCTTTCGAAGGTAAACACCTTAACTCTTGGTTTTCTAAGAACCATTCTGAGATATTTTGGCTTGGTTTATTCTGGACGATTGCTTATCTTGTCGGCGAGATCGCCGTTTTATTGTGTCGTCCCTGCGCTTGAAACGCGGGGCTTTACTAGTAGTCTCAATGAATCCGCGAGGCTATCTTTGATTAGCAGTCGCGATGAATTGCGAGGCTATCCTTGATTAGCAGTCGCGATGAATTGCGAGGCTATCTTTGATTAGCAGTCGCTATGAATTGCGAGGCTATCTTTGATTAGCAGTCGCGATGAATTGCGAGGCTATCTTTGATTAGAAGTCGCGATGAATTGCGAGGTTATCTTTGATTAGCAGTCGCGATGAATTGCGAGGCTATCTTTGATTAGCAGTCGCGATGAATTGCGAGGCTATCTTTGATTAGCAGTCGCGATGAATTTGAAAGAGAAGGAAAGAGCAGAAAGAAATCTTGTCCCCTTTTACGCGAAGTTATCGCATCATCCTCTGCGTTTAAAGTGCGAGGCTATTTCTTCAACTTTGCGTGGAGTTAGCTTAGCTCCGCATTTTCACTCTTTTGGAAACTTTGTTCCTTTTGCAGTAAGTCCAATCCTTTCTGAAGAGGAATGTATGTGGGTCCATCGATCTTCATCAGCAGAAGTGACTCTAAGGAAGTCAGAAGCATATGCTTTACAACATAGTTGCAGGTTTCAAGCTCTGGCTCCGAGAGATAAACTCCTGAAGGGGCTGTAAATAAGGAGCTGCAGCACTTGCAGTGCAGAATTGCAGCACTTGCAGTTCAGAATTGCGCTTCAGTGCAGCACTTTCCTTTCCTCTCGTGCTTCATTTCGGATGACAGATCCTAGTTGACATTTGCAGAGGAGATCTTTTGTATGTGAACCAGAGAACTGAGCTTCAACACCCCGTAGAGAAATCTTGAATTCTTTTGCATGTGAACCAGGGAACTGAGCTTCAACACCCCGTAGAGAAATCTTGAATTCTTTTGCATGTGAATCAGGGAACTGAGCTCTAACACCTCGTAGAGAAATCTTGAATTCTTTTGCATGTGAACCAGGGAACTGAGCTTCAACACCCCGTAGAGAAATCTTGAATTCTTTTGCATGTGAACCAGGGAACTGAACTTCAACACCCCGTAGAGAAATCTTACTGTTTGGTTATTGATCATGTAAAAGCTTTTGGGAGAGCTATAACTCCCTCTTTGTAATCTCTTCTTTTATGAATAAAGAGCAAATTATTTTCCTCTCTATCTGTTAGCTTCAATAATTTTGCTTGCTCAACAAACAGCTTCTTTTATGAATAAAGAGCAAATTATTTTCCTCTCTATCTGTTAGCTTCAATAATTTTGCTTGCTCAACAAACAGATGGTCAATAATTTTGGTAAAATGGTCTAAGGCACTTCTGCGTGACTTAGATTACTAATCCAAATGATCGGATAAGGATCATTTTAACTTAGATGGAAGTGCCTAATTGCACTCGTCAAAAATCTAAGTTTTTCCATGAAAACGCGAAGCTAAGGCACAGGCTATCCTCGCATTTTGTATAGTTGCGCGGAGTTAATCAACTTCGCTTTTTCTTTATCACGCGAGGCTAATAGCTCCGCGTTTTGGAGAGTAACTGACCAGTCATTTTCTCCGAAATTCGCACCGAACTCTAAGAGGCGGTTTCCCTCTTTTAAATAAAATCTCTATTCCTTTTCTTCTCATTTTATTTGAGAATTTTCCAGAAACTTAGAGATTCAGGCGATCAGAGTTCAGGCGACCCGATCTTCTTCCGACCGAGTTTCTCCAGATTTTCAGCCGATTTTTCTCAGCAATGGCACCCAAAACTCGTGCTACTTCTCGAGCGGCTCCATCATCAGCGACTGGCGCAAGCAGTGGTGGCGGCGACCAAGGCAGCGACGCGCCAGCCCACATTTCGCCTATCGGGGGTAAGAATCTCTCCATCAAGACTCTTTAGAACATTTCTAGAGTGATTTGGCTTAAATTTTAACTGATCAATCAACTCTTTTACCGGCGAGATTGCCGTACTCCTGCCGTAAGGCTTGGAGAAGGAGAAAAGTCTCTGACTTTCTTCTTACGCGAAGTTATCGCGTCATCCTCGCGTTTAAAGCGCGAGGCTATTTTAAGTAGCAGTCGCGCTGAAAACGCGAGGCTATTTCAAGTAGCAGTCGCGCTAAAAATGCGAGGCTATTTCAAGTAGCAGTCGCGCTAAAAGCGCGAGGCTATTTTAAGTAGCAGTCGTGCTGAAAATGCGAGGCTATTTTAAGCTCTGCGCGGTCTAATCTTTAGCTTCGCGCGACGCTATTCTTAGCTTCGCGCGTTCTAATTTTTAGCTTTGCGCGTCCATACTTAAAGAAATTTTCTGCCCTAGAGAAACTTCTCTTACTCTGGTGTTTCTTTTTTCAGTAGGGTATTCAATAGAATCTCTTCCCCACAAGAATTACTTCGGCTTTGCTGGGGGTTCTGATCCCTCAGGACAATTCCGTTTCACTACCATCCTGCCCTCGTACAAGCCAGACCCGAAGGATCGCAGGGAGAAGTTGATCAAATATCATCCCACCACTGCGAGGGAGATCATAACTGATGCGGCTTTTGAAGATGTGAACAGGAAGGCGATGGAGAAACCCGCCTTCCTCTTTGGAGACCAGATGGACCACTCAGATGAGATCCTTTCTGAAGAGGAGCATGTTTGGTTATATAACTCAGGCGAAATGCTGATGTTTCTGCCTAGAATGAATCGTAGCTATCCTCTGGTCTATCTTCAGAGGCTAGCGATGCCTCAAGAATTAAAGTGGGGATTGACTCAAGAGCAAGATGGCGTCCCAACAGGCAAATTTGGTGCAAAAGGGGTTTATCAAGACGGTTCCCCCAGTTGCATTACTGGCTTGCTTCCAGGCCGATTTGGCAAGGAGCTTCCTATAGGAGAAGTCCCATCTCGTGCCCGAACTTTCTTAAGTGAGTTCTTGGCGAATGATGGTCAGTACCCGGCTAGCGACTTCAGGATGCCTGGCTGGGTTCATTCTTCTAACAATATGTGGTGGGCCCGTCTTGTTCAGTACATGTTGGATTCCCACGAGCCCATTTTAAAGGATATTGGCTTGTATAAAGCCATCATGAATGTCCAATTCGGGTTTCCCCATAGTGCTTATCACTTTTACTGCCTCTTGGAGATGTATAACCCTGAAACCTGTACTTTCTTTACTCCAGTGGGTGAGCTAGGGTTCGCTCTTCACGAGATGTTTGAGGTTTCTGGGCTCTCGATGGGCGAAGTCCCTTACGAGGAGTATATCCCTACCACCGATGAGTTGAACATGCTATTGGCGAGGGATGAGCGCATCTATGTCACGTACTGGGAGATGATGTGCCATTATCATATCTGCGCTGACCAGACATGTGCACGTAGTCACGGTATTGGCCACAAGAAGTGGGCCGAATACCTTTTTGCCAACCTAAATTCTAAGGATAGCTCGGCCACTATCCATGGTCATTCTCTTGTCCCCATTTCAGAGATCGACCAACGTGTAGCCAGGGGCCATTACCGTTTGTTTTATACCACGGAATCCAATGAGAATGGATACGGTCCCGGTACTTCATTCAAGAGCTATCACTATCAAGCCCAGTTTCCGATCTCCAACAGAGGTCTCATTGCCGGGTTTCTGATGCTGTGGCTCAAAAGATGCGTCGTGCCGTCATTGCCCAAGGAAGCGATTGCAATGACCGTGGTATATCCAGCGGTTCTTCTTGCATACGGCCGACCCCTTGGACTCCTTCCCGCCATGGTATGCAATTTGCAATATGGACTGAGGGTGCTCTGTCGTGATTTCCTCCCTACTATTAAAGTCAAGGAGAAAGGAAAGGGCAAGTCGAAGGAGACTGCCCAGCCGAAAACTCCAAACCCTAGGGTGGAGATGCCCTACACCTATTTGATGGCGTGGCTCGTCTTGCACTGTCCCTCCTTAATGAGTGCACCAGAGCGTCGTTCGGGCGAAAAGTGCTTCCTTGTAGAACTGTATGAACGTTTTTCATGGAGGCAGAATTATATGTCCCAGATTCAGAAGACTCTTCGTAGCTTTCAGAATTACGAGATCTTCCGGTGTTTTCCTGACTTTCTCGGCGGAGGATATGGGACGAGGCTGAAGGATGCCGTGGGAGCAGATAAGTTTACTACTTTATCTGCAGGAGCGTTCTGGTGGCTTCTCAACATCCGTCCCGGACACTTGGTGTATCGTCAAGATCTCAGGTGTCAGATCGAGCCATATACTCCGAGTCGCTTTGCTCGCCAGTTTGGATATTCTCAACTCTATGTGGGCAATCCGAATAAAGATCTCGCTCACGAGGGAGATTTATACGAAGGCGCTCGTGGCTGGTTCCATTTTGCAGCGGGCGGGACCGAGGCTGAATTCTCCTTGCCCCAGAAGGTGCCAGAATTGGCCATGACCCTCAGCTCCTGCAATTGGTTCAATATTGCGAATGCTGACGTGCCCGGCTTCTCTCTCAATCGCAGTTGTTGCAAAGAGATTGAAGCCCTCTATATTAGCCGCCAGGGTGCTTCTAGGGTAAGGATAAAAGGAATGGAAGAATTCTTTGGCGCTGCGGCTGAGCCTTCGGATGTCAGCGAATCAGACGATGATGCCGGTGATGATGACGACAATACTGGTGCTGGTGGAGTTCCTCAGCCTGTTGTCAGTCGTTCCCTGAGTCCAACTCTCAAACGCCGCGGCACTTTAAAGAAAAGGCCGGGTAAGAAGCAAAAGCTGGCACAGGAAACTTTAATAGCCCTCCAAGAAGTGGCTATCAAACTTGCTTCCGACTTGTTGGCTTCAGCTGTATCCCCAGCGTTGGCAAGGGAGAACGAACCTGCTAAAGCTCCAAGTGTTGCTGAGGTTTCGGCTCCTTCGGCCGTAGAGCCTGTGGCAGAATCTGGGGCGCAACTAACGGGTAGCGAGACGGGTACATTGCTGGAAACGACAATGGCTCCCCCTTCAAGTCCGACAACCGGACTTGTATGGCCTGGTATGGCTTTTAGAATTTTATCTTTTGCTCGTTATTGTTTTAACGTAATACTGCTTTTCTGGTCTTCTGAAATGCAGGTGATCAACTTCTCTCGCCAATGCACTCGACTATCCAAGTAGAGTCTGACGATAGAATGGACCATTCCGGCTCCGTTGGTGGTGTGGGTAGCTCTGCTGGTGAGTTTGCGGCTGATTATTCCATACCGGCTCCTGCCTCTGTTTCCTCTTCAATTCCCCCAATTGACGAATTGGGAAGTGATGAGAGAACTGAGATTATTATTGCAGCTGCCGCCAAAGAGGCCACACCGTCTCCTAGTATGCCATCTCCAACACCAGTCTGTTCCACTGAGACATTTCCCACAGTCGTTGGCGTGCCTTCTCAGTCAGCGATTTTAACGTCGTCTGTTGTCGTGGCTGCTGAGATACCTGTAACTCTTCCGACTTCAAGCCTTCCAGCAGGGGAGGAGAATAATTTGAAATTCTCGTTCGAAGATGCTTCTCCCACCGGAGGAGCTTCAGGCGAAGTGATCCCATCTTCTCTTCCTGTTGGTGGGGGTACCCAAGCGATCTGTACTGACGGTACTTCGTCTGGGGTCTCCAGCTCTTCCAGATCCGCACTGGCTCTACTGGTCCCCCATATTATGAATTTAATGCAGGGACGGGCTTCTTCTTCTCCAATTCCAGCAACTACTGCTCCCTTACTTACGACACCTATCTTGGCATTACCTACTTTGCCTATCGACAGTGCAAATCCTCTTGAAAAACTTTTTGGCTTCACTGTCGAGGATTTTATGCATTTGTTAAGAAGATGTGTCGAGATGGTTCTTGCTGGCCACGATTTCTTCAACTTTGCACGTCCACTGTTACTCCGCTATTTAGGAAATATCAAAGAATTCGGTGGACAAGATCGAGCAGCTCCATACAGGACCCGCCTTGCAGCCTTAGAAGAGCAGGTGACCATGCTACACACACTCCGTCAGGCGGATGTGGAGGCGATCACTGAGATAGAACTGGCGCGGCTTCGGGCAGAATCCTTATCTCGAAGAAATATTTTAAGGCAGCAGGAGGAGAGATGGTCTCAGGAGCTGACAGAGCTCCAGGCCAGTCGGGAATCCGTTCTTGGCGACCTGCAGAGGGTAAACTTTGGAATTGAGGAAAGTCAGGCGGCCATCTCTAAAGCCCAGGAGACGATTGCCAGAGCTCGGGCCACCTTGATAGAAAATGAACTCCGATTAGGAGAATCTGTCAAGAAGCGGGAGATATTGCTTGTTCAGCAGGAGCAGATTCAGCAGGAAGAGATGGCTAGGAATCGTGCCATAGAAGAATCTCGTCAGCAACAACTTACAATAAGTGATGATGAGTTGCGTAGGCAAGCTCAGCAAACCGTGGAGGCTTCTCATCGTAGAAATTTGGACGAGACAATAAACTAATTGAGACTCCTGGGAGGCCAATAGTTTCATCTCTCTTTACGCTTTTATCTTCCCTGTAATAAGAACTTCGTAAACAGGAGAGAGATAACCTTACGATGTTTCTTTGAAATTCTTTTTGTATCTTCACCTTTTTAATAAAGATGATTCTTTTGACTCTTTTATTTGCCGACTTCAAAACAGATTTGCTTGCCCAACAAATAACCTGTCGTCAAAACGATTTATCTCGGTATCGTTTATGCTCAATTTCTCGAGCCGAAGTAAAAATTAAAGTTTAATATGGGATTTTTAGCAAACCCCCAGCTATTAACGGATTTGATTAGCCTTTACCAACACCGTTTGAGTTGGGCTAGCCATGTTATTCCCCTCAACATGGTGAGTTGTCGAAGAGTACGTTTGGGCTTAAATGCCAAACTTTTCCTCTTCCCTTTACTTTATCGGTATTGGGCGATTCATACTTTTACCCCAGTATAATGGGTTGGCGAGAAACTTGTTCTCTTCCCATTGCCTAGTTGGCGTTGGGCAATTCATACTTTTACCCCAGCATGATGGGTTGGCGAGAAACTTGTTCTCTTCCCATTGCCTAGTTGGCGTTGGGCAATTCATACTTTTATCCCAGCATGATGGGTTGGCGAGAAACTTGTTCTCTTCCCATTGCCTAGTTGGCGTTGGGCAATTCATACTTTTACTCCAGTATGATGGGTTGGCGAGAAACTTGTTCTCTTCCCATTGCCTAGTTGGCGTTGGGCAATTCATACTTTTACCCCAGCATGATGGGTTGGCGAGAAACTTGTTCTCTTCCCATTGCCTAGTTGGCGTTGGGGCGAGAAACTTGTTCTCTTCCCATTGCCTAGTTGGCGTTGGGCAATTTATACTTTTTAGGTCAGAGGCGCTTAATTACACATGCCTAAAAGAAGATTGTGGGCTGTTCAAACTTGAGAACTAAGCACACCAGGTTTGGGTAAGAGGCGCCAAACTGCGCATGCCCAAGAAAAGACTGATGGTGGTTCAAACTTGAGAACCAAACAGGAGGCGGTTCAAGGCTCTCTCGCGTAACTTGAACTGGGCACACCAAACACACCAGATTTAGGTCAGAGGCGCCAAACTGCGCATGCCTAAGAAAAAGACTGATGGTGGTTCAAACTTGAGAACCAAGCACACCAGGGTTTAGGTCAGAGGCGCCAAACTGCGCATGCCTAAGAAAAAGACTGATGGTGGTTCAAACTTGAGAACCAAACGAACCAGGTTTAGGTCAGAAGCGCACAATGCGCATGCCTAAGAAAAGTCTGGAGGTAGTTCAAACTTGAGAACCAAGCACACCAGGATTTAGGTCAGAAGCGCACAATGCGCATGCCTAAGAAAAAGAGAAGACGCGTATCTCCAGGGGTACTAAGAATAGTATTTCTTTAGAAATTTGCCATTGATCGGTATCATCATCTTGTCGCCGTCTTGATTCATTAGGCGATAGGCTCCACTGGAGTATACTGTCTCCACAACAAACGGTCCTTCCCACTTGGGTTCAAATTTACCCTTAGTCTTGTGGGTTAGCACCATTGGCCTCTTAACAGCCAGAACCAAGTCTCCTTACTTAAAGGTCCTTGGTTTGACGTTCTTATTGAACGTTTGAGATATTCGGGCTTGATACAACTCAATTTGTTGTTGAGCCCTGAGACGTTTTTCATCTAACGCCTCTAGTTCTTGCAATCTTTGCTGATGGCGCTCTTCTGTCGTCATCTTTGTGGCTAAAGCCACTCTTAATGATGGTATTTGGATTTCAAGAGGCAGAACAGCCTCACTTCCATAAACCAAAGAGAACGGGGTAGCTTTAGTCGGGGTGCGAACGGTGGTGCGATAAGCCCATAAACATTCTCCCAATTTTTCATCCCAATCTCTTTTATTGGAAGAGACGAACTTCCGAAGGAGTTTGATGATCGTCTTGTTGAAAGCTTCTGCTAACCCATTAGCCGCAGGGTTATATGGTGTGGAAGCGATATCTTTGATTCTGAACTTGTTGCAGAATCTGGAGAATCCCTGACTAATGAATTGCGGACCATTATCATGAATGATTCGTCGAGAGACGCCAAATCGGTAAATGACATGATGCTTGATAAACTTGATCACATCTGCCGTTTTCACCTCTTTCATGGGCACGACTTCGGCCCATTTTGAAAAATAATCGGTTATTGCAAGAATAAACCGATGTCCTATGGATGACGAGGGAGTTATTGGCCCTACAATGTCCATTCCCCAGGCTTCAAATGGCCAGCTTGCGACGGTATTGTGCAAGTATTCTTGGGGTTGATGAATAAAATTGGCATGTATTTGGCATGCATGACATCGTTTAGCGTATGCCATTGCTTCCGTAACCATGCTCGGCCAGTAGTACCCCAGCCTTCTTATACGGTCTCCAAGTTTGGGACCGGGCTGATGAGCTCCACATATTCCATCATGTGTTTCTTTTAGCACTTGTTCTGCTTCTGCTTTCGATATGCAGCGTAGCAATAGACCACCTCTTGACTTTCTATACAAAGTCTGAAGTTTCTGGTCGTAATGAAATCTTTGGGCCTTCCTCTTTATTGAGGTGGCTTCTTTAGGATCTTCTGGTAATATCCCATGTAAGGCATAATCCACAAACGGAAATCGCCAATCACGGGGTTCTAACTTTAAGCCAATCTGGCATACCTCTTCGGCTTGAGATACCACATCTGGGTGGAGGAATTCTCTACTACCAATGGTGATGCTTTTAGCTTCACCTGGCTGGATTGCCAGCGTTGCGGCTAATGCGGCAAGAGCATCTGCATAAACGTTCTCGTTTCGAGATACGTGATATATGTAGAATTGTTCAAAATATCCTGCTAGCTCAATAGCTAGCTGATGATAGGGGATGAGGGCTTCATGTCTGACTTCATACTCACCTGTCATCTGATTGACAATGAGCTTAGAATCTCCATATGCCTCTAGATGGTTCACCCCCAGTTGCAGAGCTATTTTTAAGTCGATAATAAGCGCGTTGTACTCCGCTACATTATTAGTGCACGGTTCTGTTAATGAGTAACCGTTAGGCAATATATGTTTATGTGGGGATATTAGCACAACCCCCACTCCAGCAGCAGATCGTCTCGCGGCACCATCAAAAAATATTTGCCAAGGCTGTTCTCCGGTAACTGTGTTGACTTATGATGTCTGCTTTAATTGGGACCAAATTGGATGATCTGCAAGGAAATCAGCGATTGCCTGTCCCTTCATGGCCTTTTGAGGGATAAAATGTATGTCATAGGGCGATAGTAAGAGTGCCCATTTTGCCAATCGGCCATTTAAGGATCCTGGTTTGGTCATTAGAATCTTCAAGGGGTTAACCCGTGATATAACATGAATTGTTTGCCCTGAAAGGTAGTGTTGCATTTTCTGAACAGCAAACACTAGGGCTAAACATTCCTTTTCAATTGGGGTATATCGCCGTTCGGCCCCAATCATTGTTCAACTTAAATAGTAGAGGGCATGTTCATGACCGTGCTCATTATATTGAGCAAGTAATGCTCCTAAAGCATTATCCATGGCCCTTACATATATAAGGAAGGGCTGCCCAGGGGCTGGTGCCATTAGTACAGGAGGCTTAGTAAGGTACTCCTTGAGGTCATCAAATGCATGCTGACATGCCTCATCCCATAGGAAAGACACTCCCTTCTTCATAAGTTTGGAGAATGGTTGGCATCGTCCAGATAAGTTGGATATGAAGCGCCGAATATAAGCGAGCTTTCCTTGTAATCCCCTTAATTCCTTAAGATTGCAGGGAGGCGGCATTTCGCTAATCGCTTTTACCTTTTCCGGGTCGAGGAAAATTCTTTTTGAAGTTATTACGAACCCTAGAAACTTCCCGCCAGATACCCCCATGAACGACTTGGTAGGATTCATCTTCAAGTGATGTTTCCGCATAAGATCGAAGACCACTCTTAAATCGTGAAGATGATCTTCTTTGTCTTTGCTTTTAACTGCTAAGTCATCCACATAACACTCCACTGTTCTGCGTAGGTGTTCTTTGAATATGGCGCTCATTGTGCGTTGGTAGGTGGCACCTGCATTCTTTAATCCGAATGGAATTACCGTATAACAGTATACCCCCTGTGGCGTTCTGAAAGCTGTATGCTTTTCATCATCCGGGTGCATCTTGATTTGGTTATAACCTGAGAAGCCATCCATAAAGGACATCCTCTCATAACCGCAAGTATTATCGATTATCACGTCGGTGATGGGGAGTGGAAATTCATCCTTGGGACATGCAGCGTTCAGATCTCGAAAGTCAATGCATATCCGGATTTTGCCATTCTTTTTGCGAACTGGCACTATGTTTGCCACCCAGTCTGGGTGTTGTTCTTCACGGATGAACCCGGATTGTATAAGCTTGTTGACCTCAGCAACTATTGCCTCCATCAATTCCGGTCGAAAACGCCTCTGTTGCTGTTTAACAGGTTTGACATCTTCTTTCATATTTAACCGGTGTGTGGCAATTTAAGGGTCAAGCCCAGGCATATCTTCATAACTCCATGCGAATACATCTATATACTCTTTGATAAGGGATATAAGTTCCTCTTTTTCTAAAGGAGTTAGTGTGTCGCTTATGAAAATGGGTTTCGGATTTTCTTCCGTTCCCATGTTAACCTGTATTAATTTGTCTTCTGTGGGCGGGTCACGCTGTTCAAAGCGGACATCCCAGAGAGTATCCATATGCCTAGCCCAAGCATCATCTTGAACGTCAATTGGTTCCTCGTCGCTTTCTGGCGCGGCTGAAACCATATTGATTGTCAAAGATTGAAACCAAGCATCGGTGCTTATATCTGAATCATGATCTGGTGAAAATGTTTCTTCTTCGGCCGAAGGATTCTCTTCATCATTTAATGGTGACGAGGGTGGAGTAGATACATAACCCAACCCCCTGCGGGTCTTCTGATAATAATCAGGGCTCTTTCCTCTCAGTCTAAACGAGGGTATGAGATTCCGCCGCCCTTTTTCAAAGTTTAATCCCGGCTTCTGGGTAAAATTATATCCCATTTTCTCCATCATCTGTCAGGACCTTTGCTCATATAAGTGAAATTGAGGTGATGTTTGTTCATCACTTTCACTAATTTGTCTCTGTCGAGGCGACGTGGCCACTTTGCCGAACATGATCGGCTTTTGGAACTTCTGTCGGGGAGGCACTTCAAAGAAGTGCCCTTGATCCTCGGTTATTTTTAATTGAGAGAGGAGGGAAGACCTGAGGGGCAAATGGTATGCCGCCAGAACTTCAAGTTCGGTCAGGCCATCCGCTTCGGTGGAGGTACAAGAGGTCAGACTCAGTAGTTACAGCATGCTCGTAGACTAACTTTACATTTTCATTAATAACCCATTCACTTTCTATTACATCCACTATCTTATCAAGCCCTAAGCTAAGATCTAGGTGAGGGTTGATTTCGTAATCACCCCCATCATCTTCTCCAAGGAGCTCGTACTCAGTGTCGGCTTCATTGCCACTGTCGTCGGGCGTTGGAGACTTGCTAAGACTGTCATTGGAGGCTTCATGTGCTGGCTTGTAGAGTGCAGCATCTGTGAAGTAATTTTCCAACCCTCTGAATGGCTGCTTGTCAGCAATTAGTGTCCGGACCTCTCCTTCCTCATCGCAATATTTCATGTACTAGTGAAGAGTCGACGGAACTATCATATGAGAGTAGATCTAAGGTCGCCCCAATAAAATATTGTAGGAGGTATCAGCATCAATTACATAGCATGTAACCTCCGTTTTCAAGTCTCCAATTTGACACCGCAATCGGATCTTACCAAGAGGATGGCTATTATTAGCGTTGAATCCATAGATGGTAGTGTGTGTAGGTGTCAAGCGATGAAGGGAAATCCCCAACAGCTGCATCAATCTACTGGGCACGATGCTGAGTGCAGAACCTGAATCAATCTGAATTCGGTCCACTTTTGTGGACCCGACATATCCAGTAAAATATAAAGGCCTATTATGCTTTATATTCCTCACCTGCATGTCTTCTGGAGAGATGATGATTTGTGGGACTTGCCTCCTCACTTGATGACAGTGGGGGCAAGAGTCCCGCTCTTCAATGGCCGGCTCGACAATCTGAGCTAGGAACGACTCAGAGTCTGCCAAGGCCTCTCTTAGAGCTTCACGTGTTGATTTTGATAATCTCAACAATTCGTAAAGCGTTACTCGCGCTGGGATGTTAGCCAACTGCGCAATTATGTCAAATTCGAAGGGAGTTTCTTTGGCTCCTTCATCTCTGGTAGGATTCTTCTGGAAACGAAGTCCTTTCTGCTTCGCAGGCTTTGCGAGTTCTGCATAGATATCTCTTGGATCCACTCTAGTGTAGTCCTTAAGATATGTCTTTCTAGATCGAGTACTGGAAGGGCCTGCCCCATCTTGATGAGTGGCCATAGTTTCGGGTTCTTCTTCAGAATCTGTGAAGGTTCCCGAAACTATATATTCTTCCTTTATATCTGCAGAAATGGCATTAACAGTCCGCTTCTTCCCTTGACTTCTTGAAGTAGTCCATTGTTCATCTTCCAGCAAGTCGGGGTGAACCCACATAAGTTCCCCCTTTTGGGTTGTTACGGGGACAAGTCCCTCTTGGGCTTTATTGTGCGGATCAAGATTCTTCGTGACCATCTTACCCTTGGGTCACTCCTGCGGGAAACTCGTGGGTTCCGACCATTATGGTTGCCATATTGGCAGTGACTTTCTTCTGCTCTTCCTTAAGCGTCAGAACTCCAGCCTCTATTAGTGCTTGGATTCTGTTCTTAAGGGGAAAACAATCCCTGGTAGGGTGCCCAACATTCCGGTGATAAAGACAGTAATTAGGGTCTTTAGTCTTACCCGCATCTTCTGGCTTCTTATTCTCCGGAAGTTTTAGCATTCCTTTCTTCTAGAGCAGGTGAAAGAGGATATGTGTCTGTTCCGCCTTGAAAGTGTAATTCCTTTCTTGTTGCGGTCTGATTTGCCTTGATCCTCGCTGTCCTTGAGGCTTTGGCTCTGGCGGAGGACCGGTTTTCTGAGGAGCAGCTTCTGACGACATGACTGCTTTCCCTTTATTCTTATTGCTGTTGTTTTGGGTATATGGCTTACTACCCCCAGCGTTTCTTGGTTCGCGGGATTCCTCAACTCGGCGAATCAAGTCTTCGGCTTGCTCTCCTTGTTTGAGCAGATCCCTCCACGTCTTAGACTCTACGGCCCCCATTTTGAGGAGCACATTAGTCTTAAGATTGTGTCGACAGGTCTCGACTAGAGTTTCCTGGATCATTCCGTGTTTACAATGTACGGACTTCTCCCGGAACCTTTCTATGAAATCTTTAACCGCTTCTTGTTCTCCTTGCCTAGTTGCAAGGAGGGAATGAACCGTAATCTCGGTGTCATCCTCGAAGAAACGTGAGAGAAATAATTTCTCAACATCTAAGCAGGTATTAATAGTACCTAGGGGCAACTGCATGAACCAAGTAAAGGCAGGCCCTCGCAAAGTACTTGCAAATACTTTGGTCATGATGGGATCATTACCCATTAAGTGTCCTGCTTGGGACAAAAAGTAATATATATGCTGACTGGGCGATCCCTTCCCGTCGTATGGCTCTAACTTGAGCGGCTTATACTTTGGTGGGTAAGGTATCATATCCCATTCAGGAGGATACGGTCTAGAGACCCCAGCTTCTTTCAACTCCTTTTTACGCATTAAAGCTTCGAGTTGACTCTGCAGCTTTTCTATCTTTTTGCCATGCGGATCATGGAAAGAAAATCTATCCTCTTCCTCATGCATCGAGTGGGCTTTCTCTTCCTGTTCTTCTTCACTCAGAGTTTCTTTGCCCTTTTTGGTGTTATCTTCAACAAACCTCGATAGCATGACTTTGAGTCCTTCAATCATCTTTTGCTGCTCTCGAATCATCTTTTCTTGAGCTTCAAATCTCTGATTGATATCGTCAGACTTATCTGCCATATGCGATGCTGACTTCTGTAGCCGAGACGATATAGAGGATGGGTCGAGGCTATAGCGGAATTATCGCTGTCCTCGTCGTAAGAACCCCCTGCGAGCTTCTTATAATTTCGGGGCGGGACGGCTCCTGATCTTAGTCGGGTAATACGATGAGGTTTATCATCGCTCGATTCTGAATCATCATCCGTCTCTGCAATTTTCTTCCCTTTTCCTACCATGTTGGAAGTTACAGCTCTCCCTTATTTCAGGGGAGTGGTTCTTGTCTTCTTCGCAGGATTCTGGTTTGACTCGTTTAATCGGTCGAACACAGATATCCTGTTCTTGCTGCAGCCACAGTTATCCATCACGGCTGATACTGCTGTCACAAGTTGCTGGCAATGGCAACTATGTTCAACTTGAAGTTGGTCTATGCCTCTCTTCTTAGAGAGATGTTCCCTGAGATCAGTGCCTCTAGCCATGGAATCAAGAGGTCCATTCAACTCTTGAGAGTGTTTAGGAATCCACTGAAACTTCTTTGATTGATCAACCCTGACTCTGGGGTCGGACCGATCCTCGCGTGGCTTAGGAATAGCCTCGCGTTTCACATTGCGGGCCTGAAGAATAGCTCCGCGCTTATCCACACTAGCCTCACGTTTCTCGCTGGCTTGGTGTGTCCTTGGAAGTTTAGCTTCTGGAATAATAGCCCCACGTGAAGGGAAGTTCTTGCGCGCTGGCTTATCTTTGCGATTAACGCAGATCATAGCTTCGCGCTTAGCGCGGTTTTTACGACTGACAACTATCTGCCAATCATCCTCACGTTCCTTGTGGGTGTCAGAAGTCTTGCGTTTATTGCAAGTATCACTGGCTTCGCGTCTCTCGCTAGGCACAGTAATAGCCTCGCGTGGAGAATCACACGCTGGCTTTGAATAATTTTTATACTTGCGTAACTCACGAGTGTTGGGTATTCTGTGACTAGCGCAACCCTTACTGGCTTCGCGTCTCTCGCTAGGCACAGTAATAGCCTCGCGTGGAGAATCACATGCTGGCTTTGCATAATTTTTATACTAGCGTAACTCGCGAGTGTTGGGTATTCTGCGACTAGCGCAACCCTTACTGGCTTCGCGTCTCTCGCTAGGCACAGTAATAGCCTCGCATGGAGAATCACACGCTGGCTTTGAATAATTTTTATACTCGCGTAACTCGCGAGTGTTGGGTATTCTGCGACTAGCGCAACCCTTACTGGCTTCGCGTCTCTCGCTAGGCACAGTAATAGCCTCGCGTGGAGAATCACACGCTGGTTTTGAATAATTTTTATACTCGCGTAACTCGCGAGTGTCAGGAATCTTGCGTAACTCGCCAGTATTACCAGTCTCGCGTGGAAAATCACACGTTGGCTTTTCCTTGCTTTTAAGGCAAGTTGTATCTTCGCGTTTAACGCGGTAGAGATTGGTCTCGCGGGTAGCGCGAGCCAATTTGCGAGGGACCATAGCCTCGCGTCTCCGCATCCAAGGCGGGCTTTGAGGGCTCTACGCCTCGCTCTCCGGTTTCTGTTCCGGAGTTTGGTCCTAATCAGTCCAGTTCCCACGTCTTCTTCGGCAATCGGAAGCTCTTCCTTGGCTAGGATTTCTTGTGTGAACTCCGGCTCTATAGCCACAGTCTCCAAGGATCCCCGTCTCTCAGTGGATACATTTCTACCCGTCACTCGGGCATTGGAGTACATGCGACGATAGTACCGTGTCTCATCCAAGTCACCTGATCCGGAGGAGAGGAACTCCTCGTACTTCTACTGGTCGATTTCAACGACCAACGTGTCTACTTCGGATCCGATCAAGTCAACGTCCGATTGCGCCACAATCTCTTCATCAGTGAAAGAGACGGCTCCCACTGTGGTCGCCAGTTTGTTCGTCGCAAAAGTTCCTTCGCTTCCTTCCATCGAATTAACTTAAATTGCAATGAAAGTGAACAAGAGATAAAAAAGAACAAACGAGAGGATTTTATACTTCAATCACTCTCTTTTACAATATTGTGGGATCTGTGGCGATGGGATCTGTCAAGCAGCTCCTTTTGACGATCGGTACGTTAAAATCTTCTCTTTTAAAGATATGATATCGGCCGACTATAGACGATCTTCTCTGGTTTTGATTTGTTTAAGGCTCTCTCGCGTAACTCGAACTTCTCAAGAACTCCAGAAAGAAGATGGTGGTTTTCTCTGATTTTTACGAACTCAAGGCTCTGTGCGTAACTTGAATTCTCCAAGATTTCAGAAGATGATCAGCAAAGGCTTCAAGGCTCTCTCGCGTACTTGAATTGCCAAAGGATCGGTAGGAAACTTCCGATGCCCAAAAAGAAGACCCTTAGGGTTTCACCAGGAAGGTATTTATAGCCCCAGGTTAATGCAAGAGTTTCTATCTAAATAGAACTCGCATTCATCAAGGATTCCAATCAAATATCTTAGTTTTGATGGAATTCTGATTAGACTTGATTCGGGTATTTGGATAAGTCTAGAATCATAATCTCAATCAATTTGAGATTCTGGTTATCTGCTTACGCGGAGCTTTAATCGCATCAAAACGCGACGCTAAATAACCAAAACGCGGAGCTATTGATCATCTCCGCGTTTTACTCAAACGCGAGGCTAATACAAGCCAGACTGCGGAATCAACGCGGAGCTATTAAACATCTCCGCGTTTTATTCAAACGCAGGGTTAATATAACCAAACGCGGGGCTATTGAATTAGCTCCGCGTTCTGTTATGGAAAATCCTTTTAACTTAGAAATTTTCACTGCCAACACCACCCACGGGTGTCAACTGCGAATGCCACCCACGGGTGCACCAATGGGATTGCGCCGTCTTCGTGTTTCAATCACATGGATTTGGTCCGGATTTTTAGGAAATCGATACCCCCGATCTCGGTATTTCTATTACTGGATTTGGTCCAGATCTTTTCCAAGCAGTTATCCCTCGATATATAAAAAGGAGGTAGAGTCCAGATTTGGAGGAGGATTTTTCCAGAGAGAAGAGAAAGTCCAGAGAAAGGAGAAAGCATCTTCTTCCGGAATCTCTAGAGCAGAGTTTTCCAAAGAGCGACTGTCTTCTTCTCAATCCAGATCGGATTATCAACATAGTGTATCAGCGAGGCCCCACCGCTACCAGATCCAACAAATTAAAAATGGAACGAAATCAATCTTCCCTATTCTTGTATCTTGATATTTCTCTGTAATTTTTTTTATTGCTGTAATTCAAAAATAAAATCGCAATGGAAGGAAATTATAATTTTTTTGGCTTACAAGAATTGGCGAGTACAGTGGGAACTTCTCTTTTCATAATGGAGAACTTAGCGGTGCAGTCCGACCCGAGATCCATCAGATCAGTGGTTGAAACCTTGGTTGTCGAAGTCGACCAACAAAGATATGAAGAATTTCTCTCTTCAAACTCCTCTGATTCGGAGCCTAGGCATCATCGTCGGGTAACGATCAAGAAAGATGAGGTATCATCGCCCACTAAAATTGACAAGGTATCATCGCCTATTAAAATAAGTGAAGCGTCATCGCCCATAAAAAGTGACAAGGTGTCATCGCCTGTCAAAACTTATGAGGCGTCTATGAAAATTGATAAGGTATCATTACCTATAAAAATTTATAAGGCGTCATTGCCTATAAAAACTGACAAGGCGTCATCGCCTGTTAAAACTTATGAGGCGTTATCGCCCATGTAAATTGATAAGACGTCATCGTCTGTCAATAAGAATACGGCGTCATCGCCTCTTAAAAGAGATACGATATCATCACCTATTCCAAAATCAAAATTACAAAAGAGAAATCAAGACCATCGGAAAAGACGCAAAGTCCAACGAGCACGTCTCAATATTACAAAAGAGGCGATTTATGAAAAATCACAGTTGGAGAACAACCCGCAAGAGAGCAGCATGCAACCCCATGGGTGCAACCCGTAGGGTGACCCGCGGGTTGCGTGGAACCCCGCGGGCGCATCCCCCGGGTGCAACCCGCAGGCGCACCACGTGGGTGCAACCCTCAGGTGCAACCCGCTGGCGCAACCCCGCAGGTGCAACCCTCAGGTGCACCCTGCGGGCGCAACCCCGCAGGACACCCCACAGTCGCAACCCCGTGGCTGCAACAGCTCCCCTTGTACACACCTAATTCCTTGATACGACAATCGTCTATGCTTCCTCGTGCGTCATTAAGCGCACGTGCAGGGAGCGCATAGCGCACACCTACTTTTTTGGTCACGCTGTCAGGCGTTCCTTCTTGTTCCTCTACAGATTCATATAAAGATGTGCTTATGCACTCTCCTAGCAGCACCCACTTTGAGCGCACACCTCCAAAATTTTCTTCAGATGATGAAAACACTCAGAATAAAACCCATCAAAGTCTTCTAAAGCATAATTTAGAGGCGCGCAGGGCTCGCACAATTGCACAGGCCAGTGCGCACTCCAAGTGATCCCATAAAAGAGTTGGAGATTTTTCTATTACTGAAAAATCACCTAACCCTGAGATCCTGCAAGCTAATCAGTATTATGAACAAAACTTGCAACGCAAAAGACGTCACATTGTAAAAGTGAATGAAGACAAGTCTCAAGACTTAAGAGAATATCTCACTAAGAAGAGGAGCGCCCTCCAACCCACTCCTCAATGTCAATGTGAATAATTGATTTCAGCCGTTTTATCAAGTTGTGATTGCAAATCAAAGCCATCCGTTTTCGATCGGATTACCGAACCGAAAAGAAGATGGACAATAAAAAAGATGCACTCTGGAATTGATTTGCCCTCTGCCTCATCTCATATGGTTAGCAAGAGCAAACAAGTTGCTGAGAGTGACTCTTCAAATAAATAATTCACTTCAAGATTAAAAGGAGTGTTTATTGAGCCAAAGGGTGTGTATCAGCACACTCGAGACAGGAAAGGAGTCGCTATACTATTAGACTATAATGGTTGGCTGGAAGATCTGACGAGGAGGGAGATAGACATTCTGTCATTGTGTCTTCATCTTCTTCAGATTCAAACAATGAGTCTGCGACTACAGTGAATACGACTAACCTTCTAGAAGAAATTTTCAAGAGGCTTGAGAGATAAAAACAACGTCTCAAACAGTAAGAGAAGACTATGGAAGAAATGAAACAACTCCTATCCGAGTTATTGATTCAAACAAAGAAGGGCCAATCTATGTCATCCTCTTCCAATCGGCGGGAAGGAAAATAACCTTTTAATGTAGATGAAGAGAATGAAGACGAGCATGAAGAACCACCTCCTCACTCAGAAGAAGATGAGAAGGTGAATGCTTATCATCAACCCTCATGTTGAAAAGATGAAAAAAATGGAGAGCCAGTTTCAAGCACTTCTTCATCACAAAGAGCTAGAAGAAGTTGGGATAGTACGTCCCTATCCCATAGAATGGAAAACTATGCCCTATCTTGCGAACTATAAATCGTTGAACTTTCAGTCGTTCGACGACAAAGGCTCTCCACAGCAAATATCTTCTACTTCCTGTTACAAACATGACACCTAATGTGGAATGATCCAACTTTAACTAAGAATTTGTGAGTACTCTACAAGTACCTGCATTTACTTGGTTCATGCAGCTACCCCAGGGGACAATTAAATCTTGGGCTGATGTAGAACGTGAGTTCTTAGCCCGATTTTTTGAAGATGATACTGAAGTCTCTGTGCCATCCTTGCTAGCAACAAAGTAAGGAGAAGGCAAAACAGTAAAAGCCTTCATCAAGTAATTCTGAGAACTTTTCGTGCGATGTCCACATAGCATGGCGCAATAAACACTTGTATAGACTTACAGGCACAATTTACTGACCAATATTCTGGTCAAAATGGGTTCGTTAAATCCAAGTCTTGGAAAGACCTGAGCAAAAAACTGCGAGAAAAGGCGCTACAAATAAAGATCCATACCATTTTTCCCGCTCCAAAGGGAAAGATATAATGGCGGTAGAAAATATGACAAAACCAAAAGAAGTGCCAGCTAAAAGTAAGGCTGCGAGGCTATCCAGACCTCAGAAGCAGTATTCATATAAAGATGAACATGCTGCTACCTAGTTTAATTTGCTCATCAAGCACAACATGCTTAAGTTGCCAGAGAGCAAGAGGTCATAAGAAGTTGGGAAGACTAACAATCTGAACTACTTCTTATATCATTGGATTATAGGTCACCCTACTAAAAACTGCTTCATTTTAAAAGACAAGATTCAGGCATTGATCGATACTGGAGCGGTTAAACTCAAAAGTGAACAAAAAAGGGTTGCAGCTAACTTGACTACCTTTAATGTAGGTGGTATAGAAGTACCACTTGGGTCATGCCTATTCCAAAAGGTGAGCTCAGGGTGGTTAATTTAGACCCCACAACCAACAAGAGAAAAGGTTAACCCCTTTTACGACTAAGAAGTATGAGATTCTTTGGGTGCATCCGAACTTTCTCAAAGATGAACAATGGACAATAGTGACATCCAAAAAGAAGGCCAAAGCAAAAAGAAGACAACACATGTGCAATGCTTTCTTAGCAATAATTGAGAAGAATCCAGATGACGGGCCTCTGTTAATAGATTCTGAAATAGAGACGACCGCTTTAGTAATAGAGCATGAACCCACACCCCTTTCAGACACCTGGTCTGGAAGACAATATTTAAAGGACCATGTAAATGTGGAAGTTGGCCCCTCTAAATCAACAAAGGAGGCTAATGAGAGAACCACCATGCAGACTTCGAACAAAGAATAATAGAAGGAGCTCAAATATAATCAGGCTCTGCAGAAAGATACTTCTATATAACAAGACTCTTCTTTCCAATTTGATGTTATAGCAAAGTTGCAAATATACCGGCAAGAATAACGCTATACGAGTTATCGCGCTTATTCAAGTCTACAAGAGATGCTCTAAGGGAAGTTTTAGTAGACTCTGAGGTTTACCTAACCCATCTCCCAGAAGAGATTGAGGAGGCGTGCCCGCACTACAACTTAGTGTCGAGGCATGCCCCTTACATTACTTTCACGCTGAAGGACATGCAGTTGAAGAACACAAAGCACAATAAGCCTTTGTACTATACATGATACATAGGTTCAACAGAAGTGGGTCGGATTTAGATTGATCCAGGGTCTGCCCTGAGTATTATGCTGTGGAGGCTTATGCAGTTTCATGGAATCCCTCCCCACAGATTGACTTCAACTAATACTACCATTTTTGGTTTCAACACCAATGGTAGTCATCCTCTGGAAAAAAATTAGACTCAGATACCAAATTAGTGATCTCAAAAGCGAAGTGATTTGCTATGTGATTGAAGCAGACACTTCTTACAACCTTCTTCTGGGGCAACCATGGATTCATGCTAACATGATTGTCCCGTCCACTCTACATCAGTGTATGAAGTATGTAGATGAAGATGGAGAAGTGCATACTCTAATTGCTGACAAGTAACCATTTAAGGGAGTTAAAAATTACTTTGTAGACGCCCTCTTATATACTGAGAGTGCTGACATCGATCCACTACTACATGATGGGTATGATAGTAGGAATGAAGCTGACAATGAGTTTGAGGCATTCATCGCCAAAGAAGGCTATGAACCGCTAGTAATCAATCTTGAAGACTTAGGTGTACATGACACCACCGATAATGCAGGTGAGTGGAAAATTAATGAAAATGTAGAATTTGCTTATTTGCCTGGTGTTGCTACTGATTCGGTACCTTCAGTTACTAGTACGGATGTGGATAGTCTCTCAGAATTTGAGACTTTAGTAACCATGCACCTGCCAATTACATCATCAATGATACTATGATCAAGCATCGAGGATGTAGATGGAGCGGTGTTTAAGGTGCCTACTCGTCGAGCTGAACAAAAACCTATTCTTTTCGGAAGGGTTCAACCACATATGGCCCCATCCTATTATAGTGAAGGTGAAGCTCAGGAAACCCCTTAATTCTATCATTACGGACTAAAGTCATTCCGAATGATGGAAAAAATAGGATATGACTTCATAAATAGACCCGAGTAAAATTTTGGCAAAGGACATCAAAGTTTACTTCCATCGTTCGGACCGAAAGGAAAAGAGCCAGATTATTATCACAAAATGGGCAAGGGATTGGGATACGTCACAACACCCGATCCTTCAGATATCATAGAGATGATATGCCAAACTGCAGAAGATTTCCATTGGGATTCAACTATCAATATGGAAATATTATTTAAGGAGCTAACTGTGAACATGATGTCTGTCAGCCCGATTCCAAATGAAAATGATGAACTAACTCTTCTCCAAGATGGAGTATTTTAAGCATCTCGATACCCAATGAAACATGCACTTCGAACCGTGTGAACCACCTACCGAGGATAAGGTGATTCAAGTAAATATGGGTGATGAAGCCAATACTAAGACTATATTTATAAGCGAGAGTTTGTCTCCTAATGAAAGAAAAGACCCAATAACTCTCACTCAAGAATACATAGACGTTTTTGCCTGGAATTATGAAGACATGCCAAGATTGGATACTCAAGTTTCTATGCATCTTATTATTAAGCCAGATAAAAAACCAGTAAAGAAACAATAAAGAAGATTCCGTCCAGAGTTAATCGAATCGATCAAGGATGAAGTTAAGAAGCTTATAAAATCTAGCTTCATCCAAAAATAGCAAACATCATTTCAGTTCCCAAGAAGAATGGAAAAATCTGAATCTGTATTGATTTTCGAGATCTCAATGCGGCATGTCCTAAAGACGAATTTTTGCTTCCAATAACGGATGTCATGATTAACAACACCTGCGGATTCATAAGGATGTCTTTCATGGATGCATTTTCTGGGTACAATCAAATTAAAATGCACCCTGAAGATGAGAAACACACTACTTTCAGAACACCGTTAGGCATGTACTGTTATACGGTTATGCCATTCGGTTTAAAGAACGCAGGTGCAACATACCAACGTGCTATGAGTACAATTTTCATGAGCATCTCCATAAAAAGGTAGAATGCTACGTGGATGACTTGCAATCAAGAGCCGCAATAAAGACGATCATCTTCAAGATTTTAAAATGGTGTTTGATATTATGAGGAAACACCAACTAAAAATAAATCCAACTAAATCTTTTCTTGGTGTCTCTAGTGGCAAATTCCTTGGTTTCGTTGTTACATCTAAGGATATCTATTTAGACCCAGAAAAGGTAAAAGCAATTCAAGATATGCAGTCACTAAAGAATCTCAAAGAATTTCGGGGATTACAAGGTAGACTAGCATACATTTGGAGATTTATTGCTAATTTTTTAAGACGATGTCAACCCTTCACCAAGTTAACAAAGAAAGGGGTGTCATTCATTTGGGATGAAACTTGTCAACAAACTTTTGAGGACCTCAAAAAGTACCTCACAAAACTTCCGGTGCTGGTAGCCCCTGTATCAGGAAAACCGTTCTTGATATATGTTCGGACGATGGACCATTCACTTGGTGCCCTGTTAGCCCAAACCAATAACTCAGGCCACGAACAAACTATTTACTACCTTAGTAGAACAATGGTAGGCACTGAGTATCGGTACACTCCAGTAGAGAAAGAGTGTTTGGCACTGGTATTCGCAGTACAGAAAATGCGACACTCTTAGTAGGCCAAACAATTCTAGTGATTTCTCAGGTAAATCCCCTGAGAGTGCTCATGACCAAGCCTGGATCACTCAATTGCAGGTTAGCTAATTGGTCGATCTTGCTATAACAGTATTATATGCGATTCATATTGCAAAAGGTGGTCAAGGAACAAGCAATTGTTGATTTCTTAGCAGAACATCCTGTCTCGGAATCCTCTAAATTTTATGAGGATATTCCAGATGAAATAGTGGAAGTCAACATGATTTCCAAAGAACTGGTTTTGCTGCTATTCTTTGATGGAGCAGCTCGAAGAAACTCTACTGGAGTGGGGGTAGTTTTAATATCCCTGCAGAATCATGTAATCCCCCGAGAATACTCACTCACTCAGCTATGTTCTAACAATGTGCCTAAGTACAAAACATTGTGAACGGGACTACAAATTGCTCGATAGTTGGGAATTTAACGTTTAGGGGCCTATGGAGACTCCAAACTCGTAGTAAATCAAGTAAGAGGAGAATATAAGGTCAAGTATGAACATTTTGTGCTTTACTATGAGGCAACAATCAAATTTGCCAACTCATTTTAGTAGTTTTACATTGACTATGTGCCACGGCATGAGAATGCATACGCTGATGCCCTAGCTTCTCTCGTAGCCACATTAGCATTCCCTACTAAATCAAGCAAAGGCATTGAGATTGGAAGTCGTGAGCTTCTTTGCCATGAAGAGATACTTGAGGCCAATGAAGTCCATACATCAGGGATGAACTTTGAACTCAGAGATTGGCGATTCATCTTCATCGACTTCATACTTTACGGGAAACTACCCGAAGGTCCCAAGGAAGCTGCCAAAGTAAAGAAAGAAGCGGAAAAGTTCTATTATAATTCTAAACTTGGTACCTTGTATCAAAAAATACTAGGTGGAGTTTTACTTCGGTGTTTATCGCTACAAGAATCACAAGAGGTACTCAAAGAAGCACATGATAGAACCTACGGTGCTCACCAGCCGGGACCTAAATTAGGAGACTGGATAAAAAGATAGGTTTTTATTGGCCAATAATGATGTCAGACGCCATGTCCTATACAAAGCAGTGCCATGCCTGTCAGGTGCATGCAAACACATACATCAGTCTGTATAGCACCTACATCCAACCATGATTACGTGGTCATTCGAAACATGGGGAATTGATATCATTGGTCCAATCACTCCACCATCTTCTTGTGGGCAACGGTTCATACTAGTTATAGCCGATTACTTCTCAAAATGGGCAGAAGCTATCCTTATAAGGGAAGTGAAAATGAACGATGTGGTCAACTTTATCAAACACCACATCATCTATCACTTTGGTGTTTCCAAATGTATCATCAGCGACAACGGTCCTCAATTCACTAGAAAGGCTTATACTAAATTCTTTGACAAGTGCAGAATATAGAATGTATTTCATCTCTATACAACCCAGCTGCAAACGACCAAGAAGAAGCGTTCAACAAAATCATTATAAAGCTTTTGTAGAAATTTGTCATCACAAGTTAGCGTGACTGCGATGAGAAGTTGAGAGCTTGTCTATAAGCTTATCGCATAACGGTAAGAACACCGACAAAAGTCACACCATTTTCTTTAGTGTATGGTTGTGAGGCCGTGCTACCTCTGAAAATTCAAATTCCTTCTCTTCGGGTGGCATTAGCTACTAGAATGACCACCGAAGAAAAATATAATCAACGACTTTTGGAATTAGAAGCGTTGGATGAAAAGCGCTTATAAGCTCAACAACAAATAGAACTCTATCAAGCGCGAATATCTCGAGCCTTAAAAAATAAAGTGAAGGAACGAAATTTCAAAGTGGATGACTTGGTCTTAGCAGTTAGATGACCAATGATCCTAACACGTAAGACTAAAGACAAATTCCAGCCAAAATGGGAGGGCACATTTGTAGTAGAGACGGTCTATTCAAATGGAGCATAACGATTAATCAATCAATACGATGATCGGATGATGATGCCAATTAATAAAAAATTTATGAAGAAATATTATTCTCAAGGGAATGAAGTTATTCGACCTCTTCTTCAACACAACAAAATGAAGAAATATTTGCTTACTGCCAGGATGTAACTCCATGCCTCGACTGGGATACCAAAAGAAAACAAATTCTATGTTTCTATAACTAAGGATAGAGGAAAATTTTGTAAGTAAACCCAAATGAAATCCTCGCTAACCCTATCATGCTAGGGGTAAAAGCATGAGCTGCCCAATGCCATCAAGGTAACGGAAAGAGAACCAGTTTCTCGCCAACCCATCATGCTGGGGATTAAAAGTATGAACTGCCTTAAGCTGCTAAGGCAACGAGAAGAGGGAACGTTTGGCATGCAAGCCCAAACAAAATTTTTGACAACTTACCATGCTGAGAGGAATAACATGGCTAGCCCAACTTAAACGGTAGTTGGTAAAGACACATCAAATCTATTCATACTCGAGGGTTTACTAAAAATCTCATGACAAATCTGTTTCAAGAGTATCCTTATCTGAATATAAGAATACATCACTGCTAAAGTAGAGGGAAGAGGAAAAGTTTGGCATTTAAGCCTAAACGAAATTCTCGACAACTTACCATGCTGAGAGGAACAATATGGCTAGCCCAACTCAAATAGTAGTTGGTAAAGGCAAATTAAACTCGTTGATAGTTGTGGATTTGCTAAAATTCCATAACAAATATGTCACAACAGTATCCTTATTCGATTATAAGGATATACTATTGTCACAAATATGTCACAACAGTATCCTTATTCGATTATTAGTGGTATTGAAAGATAGGATTTGAGTTTTTTTTTATTAAAATGATAAATGTATTTAATATGATACTTGACTTAAAAAATTAATAATCTAACTATATTCTTGAATTTGTAGATTAGTGAGATTAATTGTAAAAAATGTCAAAAAGTTTTTTTTTGTATATAAAATTTTTATTTTTCTTGATTTTTTGGTTGTCTTTACTTTCTTTTATTTATTCCTTAATCTATCTTCTTCACAATATTTATGAGTAACATCACTAGAAACCGTCACGAGATACAACTTCTCTACTAGGGCAACTTAGGGGTTTAGCAGTTTGTTGCACTTACTAAGTGCAACCGCAATTCCTGCAGTGATTATTTTTTCTTTTAGGTTTAAGTTTTGCTTGAGAACTAGTAAAAAATAGATGTAAAGGTGTGATGAGTAGCATATTTTATCTATTTTTATATATAAATAATTTCTAATCAAGTATGTTTAGTGTGTTATATAGGATTTGCAGGGAAGAGAAGAAAATTGAGAAAATTTGTGGTATATATGAGTAAAGAAAATCGACTACGTTGAACAAAGAAATTCATCTACAGTAGTAACAATTTCTATAGTATTTTTAAAAATGATAAAATTTGAACTGGAAAATTTTGTGTAAAAGACATTCATAGAGGTATGAATTATTTTAGAAAGGCTACTAAGAACAACTTAATTCGAGTTCATATGCAAAAGTTATGATCGTTTTATTGAAGTGTTGTGGAATAAAAGATCCGATCCTGTGGCGATGGGTATGTTGAAATTAATTTCGGGTTTTGGCATTGACAAGTAGTATTTTGAGCCATTTAATCTCAACCAATATTTTCTAATAACTATGGATTAGATTAGAATTATATATTTTAAGATTAGTTTGTACCAGATTAGGATTACATCTTTTACAGTAGAGTTTGAGTAAGAGTAAGATTGTGTTCGGGTTATAAATACCCCATGAATCCTTGTAAATTGAGATAATGTTTTAGATGATTTTTTATACTTTTTATTACCTTAATAAAATGAGAAATTGAGATCTGGACGGGGATGACCACCATACCAAAACTTGACAGACATCAAGTCTCTCTTTTTTGTAAGTTTTGTGTAGTTAATATTTTAATTGCTTTTATAGTTTAGATTTAATTGCTTTCATAGTTATGATTTGACTGCATTCATATGATTTATTTGCTTTCTAAATTATAATTTTACTTGTTTTGTAGTAAAAACTAGATTTTTAATAGCTCTCATAAATAAAAATATCAATTTAATTAATAAAAATGAGTAGTTAATTTTTCTTAGTTCTACGATATAGATGAAGTTAGGGATTAATCTTAGTATAATTATTATTTATTTATTTTTCTAAAACAACTAAAAAGATATGATTTTTCTATGATAACATTGAAAGACAATAATTTGTAGATCTAAAACTTTGATAGGTTATACTTAAGCTTGCTTTTGATAGCCTATGCTTGGTTAGGTTTTGGAATTATTACTTTTAATTGTACTCGTAGAAATCTATGTTGATATAATTTGATTTTATGAAACATCACAAATTTTGATGAGTTATTCTTACACAACACTTGATAATTTATGCTTAGGGTGATTTGAATAAAAGTTAAATTAAAAAGGCCATCTTTTTGATATAATCCTAATAGTTTATATTAGAAAGATAGGAAGAAGATAATAAAAAAATACTCGGTTGTGGACTAGTGGATTCAATGTCCTAGACTAATTTTAGAATAATATAAAACCATCTAGAACCTATTAGTTAATGTGCTAGAATAATATAATTAAAAAGAGCGCAGAACATTTTAGATCACTGTGGAAATGACCTGTTGAGTACTACAACTACATTGTACCCTTGCAATAAATTTATCACATCAGCTTACAAATAAAATAGAAACTATTACAGAAATAGAACAAGTTCCGAAAGTTTGTGATATTTATGAATTATAAGGACATGTAGCTCGTGATTGTCCAACACTTCCCACTTTAAAGAAGTTTTAAATAAACAAGCTAATGGCTTCAACATTGTTCCTTAACCAGCAAACAATCCTTATTTATAAACTTATAACCCTGGTAGGAGGAATCATCTAAATATTCAATGCAAGTAGAATGCTCAGCAACAATTTAATCATCAAAATAAGCCACATACTAATCCCACACCACAACAATACGTCCAACCTTCTAATAAATCTTTAGTGTACCAACCACCACCAAAGCAGAATCTTGAGGATAATATTATGCAGATACAATAGAGAATAGAATCAAATGATCCAAGCACAATAGCAGTTCATTCAGTTGCAATAAATGATCAACAGTCAAAATGCGATAGTTTTTAGTGATATATGATCTCAGATAAGCCACGTTAGTTCCTCGTGGCAAACAAAGGAAAAAGGTAAGCTACCATCTCAACCAAAGATCAGCACTTCAGGTAAAGTCAAAGGTATAAATACTATTACTTCTTCAATTGATAACAATATACCTGAGATATCTGCTGCAATTAGTTTGCAAAGTGAAAACGTACTTGATGAGCCCGTTTCAAAAGAAGATACTGAGAAAAAATAGGGTAATGATTTAGTACAACAATGAAAAGATGACAATTTTAGAGAATCCACTTCCATAACTTACAAGCCACCTATACCATTTTCCAAACGATTGGAAGCTAAAAATATTAATACATCTGTTGATATTTTAGAAATATTCAAACAGGTAAAGATTAATATCTCTTTACTGGAAACAATCAAACAAGTCCTCTCGTATACAAAATTCTTGAAGGACTTGTATACAATCAAAAGACGTCACAATATACAAAAGAAAGCAATTTTTGCAGAACAGGTAAGAGCATTATTCCATTCTGATATGCCTCTTAAATATAAGGATCCTGAATGTCCAACTATTTCAGGTGTGATAGGACAATACAATATTGAAAAAGCTCTAGTAGACTTTGGAGCTAGTGCAAACTTTTACCATATTTGGTTTACAAGTACTTGGGTCTAGGAGAACTTAAATTGACACCTGTCACACTACAATTGGCTGATAGGTCAATAAGTTATCCTAATGGCATCATGGGAGATGTTTTACTGCATACCGAAAACTTCTATTTTCTAGTAGATTTTATAATTATCGATACTGCACCTGTAAAGAATTCAAGTCTTCACATTCCTATTATTCTTGGACGTCCATTTTTAGCCACAACTAATGTAGTTATTAATTGTAAGAATAGTGTGGTTAAGCTATCATTTGGGAATATTACTCTTAGGCTCAATGTTTTTAATGTTTGCAAAAAAAAAAAACAAATATCGACAATGATGAGTTGCATGACATTAATTACATTGAAAAAAAATCGTAAATAAGGAGATATTGTATCATTGTGCATCTCCGACACTTTGGAGCTTGCATTAACAATGGACGATTGTTTTCTTGAGTGGCTCAAACCTGAACACATTGTTAATATTATAAAATATTTAACTGATGCTCAATATTCAAATATTACAGGATGAATTCCAAAAATGGAAGTATACAAAGAGTTACATCAAAGTACAAAGAAATTAATACCATCCGATATCCAAACACCAATACTTGAACGAAAATCACTATCCGAGGATCTCAAGTATGCATTTTTGGGTCCTAAGAAATACTCATCTTAGTATATCTTGACGAGAATTAGGAAAAGTGACTACTATCAACATTGTAAAAGTATAAGGCAGCTCTTTGATGGAATATGACAAACATCAAAGATATGGACCTCCTTATTTTGCACACATCATATCACTTTAGATGATAGAGACAAGCTAATAAGGCAAATGCAACGAAACCTTAACCCTGCCATAAAGGAAGTATTTAAAGCCGATGTGTTGAAACTTCTTGATGTTGGCATCATCTATTAAATTGTTGATAGTTAGTGGGTCAGTTCAACCCAAGTTGTTTCAAAGAAAAGAGGGGTAGCAGTTATTAAAAACATTGATGGAGAGATGATACCCACTTATATAACTACAAGTTGGCGTATGTGCATTGATTATAAAAAATTAATTCAAGTAACACGAAAAGATCAGTTTTCATTACCATTTATTGACCAAGCACTTGAGAGAGTTGATAGGCATGAATTTTATTATTTTCTTGATGGTTATTCCAGCTATTATCAAATTGAAATTACTTTGGAGGACTAGAAAAAATAACTTTTACCTGTCCATTTGGCACATTTGCATTTAGAAAAATATCATTTAGATTATGCAATGCGCCCACAATATTTCAAAGGTATATGATAAGTATCTTTAGTGACATGGTTGAAGCTTACCTAGAGATATTTGTGCATGATTTCTCCATATTTGGAAATAATTACGAATTGTGTTTGCCTAATCTAGGAGCAGTACTTGAAAGATGCCAATAGAAGATTTTGCTCCTAAATTGAGAAAAAACCACTTTACATTTGTAAAGGGTATTGTATTAAGTTATATAGTTTCATCTAAAGAGATGTAAATAGATAAGACTAAAATTAAGTCTATTTCCAAAATATCAATATCTAAAACCTTAAAAGATATACATTCATTCTTAGATATGCAGGCTTTTATAAAGGTTTATAAATAATTTTAGTACTAATGCTAAACCTCTTTCTTACTTTCTTGTGCAAGATGTGTAGTTTGAATGGATCCAGGCATGCCAAATAGTTTTCGACGCATTTAAGGAGATGCTCATCATAGCTCTAATAATGCAACCTCCGGATTGATTTCTTCCATTCAAAATCATGTGTGATGCAAGCAACTATGCAATTAGAGCAGTATTGGGGCAACGAATAGATAAAAGCCCTATGTGGTCTACTTTGCTAGCAAGACTCTTAATGGTGCACAGACAAATTATACGATAATAGAGAATGAGCTTCTAGCATAGCCTTTGCTCATGATAAATTTTATTCATATATTTTGGACTCATATGTGATTGTTTTTATAGATCATTTGGCCTCAAATATCTTTGTCAATGAAAAATGCAAAACCACAACTAATCCGATGGATACTACTCCTTCAAGAATTTAATCTTGAAATTAAAGATAAAAAGGGAGTAGAGAATGTGGTTGCTAACCACCTCTCTCGTTTGATGCTCGATAACAACAAGCTACCAATCTGGGACTCATTCCCTGATAAGTAGCTATTTTCTATTAGAACAACTCCCTGATATGCTAATATTATTAACTTTCTTATTGTAGGTGAAATGCCGAACCATTGGAGTCTGCAAGATAAAAGAAAATTTCTATATGAGATATGCCGGTTCTTTTATGATGACCCTTACCTATTTAAATATTGTTCGAATTAAATCATTAGACATTGTATGCATGTTGATGAGATTCAAAGCATAATTTCCTTCTGACATATAGAAACATGTGGGAGCCATTTTTCGTCTAAAAAGACGGTATTCAAAATACTCCAATATGGATTTTACTATCTCACTATGTTTAGAAACACAGAAGTATTGTAAACATTGCAAGTCATGTCAGAAATAAGGAGCGCTAATCTTGAAGAATGATATACCTCTAACACCCATTCTTACAATTGAAACATTCGATTGTTGGGGCATTGAATTTATGGGACCATTTCCTAATTCTAACGGATATATTTATATTCTTGGAGCGGTCGATTATGTCTCTAAATTGTTGAAAGCCACTGCATGTATAAATAATGATTAACAGACTGTTATCAAATTTCTCAAGGAATATATATTCTCTAGATTTGGAGTTCCTAAAGTCATAATAATTGATGAGGGTTCTCATTTTTGCAACAAAACCTTGAGAATTTGATGAAGAAATATCACATCACAAATAAAAATTTTACACCTTATTACCCACAGTCGAATAGACAAGTTGAACTGGCCAATAGGAAAATCTAGTTAATTCTAGAGAAAACAGTTATTCCTTCTTGCAAAGATTGGTTGTTTAGACTAATTGATTCTTATAGGCTTACCGCACTGCATTTAAAACACCATTTTGCATTCCCTATATAGAATAGTCTATGAAAAAGCTTGCTATTTACCTGTAGAGATAGAGCATAAGGCATATTGAGCAATCAAATTGATTAAAATAGACGTCAATTAGTAGGCCCATACGAAAATTACAAATAAATGAGTTAGAAGAGTTAAGATATAATGCGCATGATGATTCACGCATTTCTAAGGAGAAGATGAAAATATGGCATGATCATGACACCATACACCGTATTTTTCATCCATTCAACAAAATATTTCCCTATAATTCACACCTTCATATATTTCCAGGAAAATTATGTTCACATTGGACCAGACCATTTATTGTTAATATTGTATATTCGCATGGTGCAATTGATATTGAAAACCTTAAAAGATGATTATACATTTAAAATGTGTTGGGTTTGTGTCTCGCATCCGTTGAGTATCCAGATGTGATCAAGAATCACAAGAAATCCCAGTTGTACTTGAGTTGAAAGACCAGAGTTTTAATTTGATTGGAACACCAATTAGATGGTGATAGTGCTATTCTAATGGGATTAGGACAGGAATACTGTATATATCTCTTGTATGTAATACGAGAGAGTAGAGCAATTAGAGAGCAATTGGTTGAGAGATATGATTCTATTATTATTTGAGATGCGAGAAGTAGAGAGATACTTGGATCTCTTCTTGTAATATTTTTTCTCATAATGGATATTTCTCTCGTTGTTCCCGTGGACGTAGGTCGAACTTGGTCGGCCGAATCAAGTTAATTCTTGTGTTCTTCTTGTGTTGTATTGTTTTCTTTATCTCTACGATCTCGATGGGGATTTGATCCCCAACAAATTGGTATCAGAGCAGGAATTATGGATCCGGAATCGAGATTGCGAGATGGTGGATCTGATGACGAGTCAACAAGAAGGTTGGCGGAGGCATCAAGGCAAAATACAATAAGAAGAAAAAGAGAAAAAATAGCCTGATACAACCGGTGATGGCACAACCGGAGGCTCTAGCAATGTACATCAAAAGGAGTGGCTGATAACTGAAATGGATTCTGAGGCACAGATCGACGGTTATGGTTGATCGGAGCGTAGATCGAAGAATCGGTGTCCGATTAAGGTGATCCAGGAGTCGAATTCTATATTTTTCAGCATTCCGGATGCAATGGTGAATGCGGATTGGGCAAAATCCACTATTTAGAGCAGATTTTTGTGCAGACCAGCGGTGATCGATGGTGATCGAGGGGGTCGATGGTGATCGAGGGATTGATATTGACCGAGATAATCGATCGTTGATGGTTGGTTGATCGTACGATGATGAAGTACGGCATGGTACTTCATGTTGATGGATACGGTTACTTTATGACATGATAAAGCACGTAGTAATATATAATCATCTGTCTCTAGAGTTGGTCATAGTTTTTGGATCAAGATGGAGTACAGTGTAACAATTACTTTTCTGTGATATACAACATGATAAGTGATTGTGAGTATTCAAGAGGTCCAGGTGTTTTGACCGAGGTGGAGCACGGTGTAGCGATTATGAGCGCTTGGTGAAAAGCGTGGTGTAGTAATCGTGAGTGTTCAAGAGAGTATGGTTTAGTGATCATGAGTTCTCGGAGGAGAGCATGGTTTAGTAATCCTGAGTGCTCAAGTATAGAGGCAGTAATGATTATATAAATTGTTCCCGGTCGGTGGAGCATGGTGATCGTGCGGTGGATGTCTGCGAAGTGGATGACGAGAGCAACGGAGTTTCTCCTAGATGCATGGCTCATCGGATACGAGCCAAGGTGGAGATTGTTGGGTTTGTGTCTCGCATCCGTTGAGTATCCAGATGTGATCAAGAATCACAAGAAGTCCCAGTTATACTTGAGTTGGAAGACCAGAGTTTTAATTGGATTGGAACACCAATTAGATGGTGATAGTGCTATTCTAATGGGATTAGGATAGGAATACTATATATATCTCTTATATGTAATACGAGAGAGTAGAGCAATTAGAGAGCAATTGGTTGAGAGATATGATTCTATTATTATGAGAGATGCGAGAGGTAGAGAGATATTTGGATCTCTTCTTATAACCTTTTTTCTAATAATGGATATTTCTCTCGTTGTTCCCGTGGACGTAGGTCGAACTTGGTCGGCCGAATCAAGTTAATTCTTGTGTTCTTCTTGTGTTGTATTGTTTTCTTTATCTCTACGATCTCGATGGGGATTCGATCCCCAACAAAATGAACGAGAAACGCCTGAAACACTACTTGAAATTCCCAAAGCATACGCAGGAATCTCATGATTTAGTGGATCCTTCGCCATCTAGGTGATACGATCTTAATAAAGACACATTGTATATTATTGTATATTATGTACTAATAATTTTTGCTTTATAGTTGATACACTGTGAGTAGCGCACTGAGATAATATCTAAGTACTCTTTCTTGATTTTTACTTATTCTAAATAAATTAAATAGAAATATCAATTCAATGAGAACAATGTGCATTTTAAGTCAGGGGGATTTCTTATGAAATTAACCTTAGTTTTTATTCTACGATGATTTTAACAATTTTGTTTTTAAATCTTCCAAAATTTTCAAAATTTTCTAAAATTTCTAATCACTTTTAATTTTTCTTCTACAAAAACAAAATTATTTGCTAACCATAGTCTAGTTATTAATTTTAGAATTAGAAACTAATAATTAGTTTTCAGAAATG